>BSBK01002431.1:600000-825000 GCA_027943335.1 Chamaecyparis obtusa
TATCGCATTTGGTCTCATCATCATAAGAACATGACCCCCCTTTAGCAAGGAAAAATTGCATGCGTTTATTGAATTTTTTTCTAATTTTTTGACCTCTAGTTGATCTCCCCATTTTAGCCATACTACATGTAGAACTTTCATCTACCATTCCCTCATTTCCCTCATTCGATGTAGATAGATCTGACAAGTACCTATTTGGTGGGTCCTGCAATCCATCAAATGAGATATTGTCACCTCCCTGCTTCAAATAGAATTTTGATAATAATTAAATAATATATATAGAATAATCAAGTCGTGACCCATACATACGGTTCTTCTTTGTCTATATGTGGGAGATATAAAATGTAAGTTGAAAGTTATTGTATAATTTTATGTCTATGCGGTTCTTCTTTGTCTATACATTATATGATTATATAATATGTCTATTTAAAACATACGTGCTCAGTGATAAACAAGAAGAATATAAGAAAATTGTCTATTTATTGACTTATACTTGTTGATCCATGTCACTATGCAGGATCCTTGCCAAAGGGGTTAAATTTCCTACATATGTTAATCATTTATCTTAAGTTAGCTAAAAATTACATGATACATATGCTACAAATAACTTAGAAGACAACATGAACAATATGGAACATTGTAAACATGAACAAATTTACCTTATATATGGAATGCAAGATCGTCAATAGAAGGGGTGATGATGTTTGTAGTCAATTGTCTATTTGCAAAAAGGGTGACAATCAAACAAAATATATACATGTATCAACAATAATTAATTGAGCATCATAAGCAAAACATTGGTAATTATAAATCACATATGTTGTAATCATTAGAATTGAACACAATAAGTATGTAATCATTAGAATTGAAATCAATAAATCAATACTAAATATATACTAATCAATATAAATATGTATAAATAATTAAATCACATACCTTGTACATTTTAATCATGTCATTGATCATCTTCTTCATCCATCTCATTATCATCTCCATCATCATCATCGTCATCATCATCATCATCATCATCATCATCATCATCATCATCATCATCACTATCATCATCGCCATCATCATCATCATCATCATCATCATCATCATCATCATCACCATTATCTTCTTCATCTTCTTCTTCTTCTTCTTCTTCTTCTTCTTCTTCATCTTCTTCATCTTCTTCTTCCATAACATTATACTTTATCGACCTTCCTCTTGGATCATGTCTAACAACAAATGACCAACCCTGTTTATGTGGAACCTCTAAGTAAAACACTTGCTCACATTGGCTTGGAAGAACATGGGGCTCATCTCCAACTGGCTCAAATGACCTTGTATTAATCATTATAAATTCATTATCATGTTGAATAATAGTTCTATCAGGATCATTTTGATTCAATCATAGCCTGTACCATTTGATGATGAATAGAACTACTTTGAAAGAGTTAAAGCCGCACTCAATTATATCATCCAAGATGTCATAGTATCGATTTTGAGATTGTTGAAGATGTATGTTTTTTCTAGATGATATATTAGTGACCTCGAAAACTATAGTTACCCCAAAATCACAAGTTTTCTTCATGTCATCCAACTTTTTTATGTTAAATTTGTGGCCATGATAGTACATAACTTTATGGTGCTTGACCTACAATTTTTCAAGCATGTGAAAATTATTTGCATCGTGAGTTGATATGAAACATATAAGTCATGATCATTAATAAATTTATATGTACCTCTCTACCTCTTAAACCATATGCTAGATCAATTACCATTGGCATAACATTGGAATCTTCATTACGATGAGCTTCTCTAACCAATGAAGAAACACCTTCCCATGTTAATGAGAAACCATTTTGTTGACATAGTTCAATCCATACTGTCATCCAATCAAAATTGTTCACAATATACAAATGTATTGCATCCCACTCTTGACTAACTATATAAAAAAATACACCAATTATAAATAACTTATATTTAAGATTTATAAGAATCAATTAACTACAATAACATCTTATATTTACCTCTCACTTTCCTCAATCTACCTTTGCCCATCAAATACTCCCCTTCAAATTTTTTAATGGAGTTGGGATCCCAAATACGATTTACATGGATCTTTGCTACAAACTTAGGAAGATATTCACTAATGTACACCATAGTCTAGTATATCATATATCCCTCCACCATAGAACCCTCAGGATGTGCTCTCTATCAAACCAAGTCTTTCAAAAATTTTAAGTGCCTCTCAACCATCCACATTGACCTAGTTTGTACAGGTCCACACAATTCAATCTCCTCAACTTGATGTATGAGGTGGTGTTCTTGTGCATTGAAAAAAGTTGAAGGTGGACACTTTTGCATTTCACACATAAGATGAGGAATTTTTCTCTTCCAATATTTTATATCTTCTTTATTGATTTCTTTTGATGACAACCACCTCATGTATTTTCCAAGATCATATATAACTTGTTTGACACTATTGTTGAAGTGGTGTGGGAGAGATAGAGGTAGAACGTACTGCAATATTTATAAAATGATCTTATCAATATTTTATAAAAGAATGCAATGAAAACTACATGCAACATACAAAGATATAGTGAATAAAAAATAACATGAATTACCTTAATAATTGTATGTCAATCGTGTGTTTTCATCCCTGATCCAAATTCACTTTTCTTTGATATGAGATTGTTTATGTTCACAGCAAATCCTGTGGGAAATCATTTTTTTTTATGACTTATTTTATAGCATTGCTCTGTTGCTCCGATAATAACCAAGTAAGGGCACTTGTATCAATCTGGTCTCTATTTTTATTTGATTAAATGACATTTTTCATTGCATGGTTGGATTCTTCAATGTCACTACAATTTTTGACAATTTTGTCTTTGTCACAACTTCCATCCAACAATTTCTATAATGTCTTTATTACATTATTTTCAATATGCATAGCATCAAACAAATGCATGATTGGGAGTTTCTCGTAGTATGGAAACCTACTAAACTACATAGGATAACTTTTTAGTCCTTTTGGAAGTTGTTCATTAATGTCTTTACAACCTTCACGAGCATCAATTACATCATCAGTAAACAAAACACAATATCAAAATATAAATTTCAAACAAAAACCATCAGATGGAATGACATAACCTTGATGATTTATTTTATTGTATTCCAACTTCCATAGGCGAGGTGTCATTCTCCATGGCTTTGATGTAGTATCTTCTTTCCCATTGAAAAGATGTTTTCAGTAATTCGGTACTTATGATTTTTGTGGAGAAAGTGTCTATGTTCATCAAACACCTACTTTCCTAAAAATTTTGAATGACGAGATTTCATCTTTGGACCACAAAATGGACATGCAAATTTTCCCTTTGTCTGAAATTTTTTTATAATTGGATTAAATATGTTAACTTTGTGTTAGCACTATAACATACCAAAAAAGAGGTGTTAAGAAGAGAACATACCACAAAAATGTGTTAGCCCAGGGGCATCATGTATTGTCCATACAAGCATTGCATGGAATTGAAATTATCTTTGTCCTATTCATCTAGAGATGTCATACATAGTGACCCCATTCCATAACACCATCAACTCATCGATAAGGGGCTCAATATATACATTGATATCTTTAACTTGGTACTTACCTAGTTGAATGAACAAAAATATTACATAATTAATATGACCATTTTGATGGATTATTTATAATAAATTAATTTAGATGACTATTAAATGAAAAAATACTTGGAACAATAATTGCCAACATTATGTGCTCCCTCTTTATGGACATCCAAGGAGGAATGTTATTGTTGATAACAAAAATAGGCCACACCGAGTAAGTAGATCTCATCTCTGCAAACAGATTGACACCGTCCACTGCCAATGAAAACTTGAGATTACAAGGTTCTTCTTTAAAGTGTGGCCAATTTTCCTCTATTTCTTTAAATTTTGAACCATCCGCAGGCATTCATATAATGTCATCTCGATTTTTATTACGTGCATGGTAATCCATAAATTGTGCCAAGTTATTGCACCTGAATAATCATTGCAGATGTGGAATAATTGGAATAAACTGAAGAACCTTGCGAGGCACCTTTTTTGTTATTCAATCTGATCGATATCTACTAATATGACAATCAGGGCATTCTGTTGCAAATTCATGTTCTTTATGATATATAATATGATCATTCAGACATGCATGTATTGTTTGATACTCCATTCCAATATCTTTCATAATGGCAGATAATTCTCAGTACGAGCGAGGTAGAATGTTTGATGGTGGTAACAAATACTCACCTATCAACCTACGACCAAAAATATAATTTGTTAATATAAAGAATATTAATTGCTACACAATTTACCCTTTGTTAATTCTAAGGGAATTATGACTAAAAAAATGAAAAAAGATGACATACCTTAACATATGTGTCATTGCTACATTGGATAAACCATTCATAACCTTCAAGTTCACCAACAATAATACAGCGGCAAGAAGAGTTGTTTGTGAGCCTTCATATAGGGGCTCGTGTGCCTTCTCAAGTATAGGTACATCAATTTTTGCATCAACATCATCATCATCATCATCATCTTGATCATCACAATCATCTTGATCATCGTGATCTTCTTGATCATCATGATATTCTTCCATGGGATCATTACCTTCTACTTCTATATTCACACATCCATGTTCCCTCATTTGGAAATCCACATTCTCTGAATTATCATGGTCCATAACATGAAACCGAGGGTGGTTGACCTATATCAAATTGATGACCTTGTATCAACCATGACCATGATGTCATCATCAAATCATGTCTTATGTATTAAATAAATTATTAAAATACATGCCAATGGATGAAATTTGTTTCCCCCTTCAATGTGACCATGCCACCTACAATGTTCCTCGGCTATTTTGATTAGATATCTTTGAGTCTTTAAGCGCTTACAAATTTTTCAAGGACAATAATATTTTCCATCACCTTTTCTTTTAAAGTTAGACCATGGTCTAGCAATTGTCTCCCTATTTTTTTGTGTGTTGATATCGTTAGACATGGTCTTTCTTGAATGGAATGACTCATTGGTGGAAGAAGGATGATTTTTTTGCAACCTAAAGATACAAATCATCACTAAACAACCATTTTCTCAACTATAATTTTCTCAACGCAAAGGGACATTTATCATACCAAATCAAATTTTAGAAATGGATGGTTCTAATGCTTTTCCATTACAAAAATTGAGCATTCATCATTTGGTATTGTGTATTCCATTTAAGTATGTCAACAATATTCAAAATGTTGTCACCAAGCACAAACATAGGAAATAAAAAAGGGACAAAAGACAACAAATAAGAAAAATCATTACGACTATAGAAAATCTGCATGTTCGCAATAGTACATGTGCATATAAGAGTCGATCAGAGAAGGTATATGTACAGATGAAAAACATGCAGATTTATTGACCAAGAATTACTAGGAGCTAGACCTTGCAACAAGTGGACTTGTGATGATATTTCACAATGGTACATGTGTTGCAAGGTAAGCTCCCAATAGTGCTTATGCAAATATGCATGTTCATTACCTATGCATATGAAATGGCTCTAATGGCTACTTGAAAGAGTGGCTTAATATAAACAAAATAGTTACAAAAATGAGAATATGTCATTAGAATAATGGGAGATAATAGAAATATTAAGTCAAATGAATTTCCAAGACAAAATAGAAATCATGTTAATGAAACAACAATTAATCTTGTCTAGTAACAACCCTTATGTGTGCCACAAAACTGAACCTAGATAAAAATAAATATGGAATGTAGGACACAGATCCATCATCTAATAATGAATGAAACATAGCAATAGAAGTCACTTGGATAAACAATAAAATGAGGCACCTTCAACATGGTTAAAATCTTGAGGCTCTATTGTCAAAGATATATATTCCATTTTACATCGATCAAAGACAAATACACCACCAACATAAACAAAGGCCCCATGGATTAGAAAAAAAAGTTAGTGGCAAGATGGACAACACACAAGAGAATATCATCCTTATCCTATGTTGCCTATGGTTTTGACCACGTGGCTTATTTTAAAATTTCAAATATTACAATTACCCTTAATTTTATGCTTCTAAACTGATAAGCATTCAAACCACCACGAGTTTTCTCCTTTTTTTAGTAGTAGATTCTAGGATCCTTCAATTATCGGGTTTCAAAAGGTCATGAAACAGTGAAAGGCCTCTTTTCATGTATTTCATTACCTTTTTATTACTCATTGTTAGACCCCAAGTAAATTGGGAAAATGGTTGACGTCATATCATAGACAATGAAAATAAAATTTTATTAATATGTATTAAAGGGCAGTAATGTCAAATAACTAATGGCAGCAAGGAGATAGAATGCTATCAAGAACCGAGATAGTCACAAAGCATGTGATAGTAGATGGTGAAAATGAGGCAATGATAATCAATAATAGAACAAAGGACAATGATGTCTAATATTTTCATAGAAGTGACACTGTGAAAGGCTTAAAACAATTATGTGCATCAAAATACAATAAGATCAAAGATGAAAAATAGTAAACTAGTGATGAAGAGAAGATAAAAGAGAGATCTTAGTGTTATTATGGAGATCAAAATATTATTATTGTATGACATAGATAGACGCAATTTGAGAAGAAGAGGATAGTACATCTCTATCATGAAAATTCAGTGACAAAAAAAGAAATGCAGTGAGAAGACAATATACAATGAAAATTTGAATTGGAATGATAGTGAGATGGAATGTGAAGAAGTAAAAAAGAACAGGAAGCAAAAGATTAAAATAGTAATATTAAAGATGCATGTCAAAGAAGATACCTTAAAGAGATTTGAAATTTTAAAAATAGTGATTACCATACCCAATGAAGATCAATAATGTATTGATGAAATCAAGAATATGAGAAACTATGTAGTGAACAATGAGATAAACATGATTAAAACAATGAACATAAAGAATGTATGTTTTCTCAAGAATGCCCTTTCACAAAGAAAAAACGTTCACTCTTTCATCGTTCCTAGGCAATTTACATTTTCTACAAGGTTTTAGAATAAGCTTATAAACATGTATGACAAGTGCGGAAGCCTGGTGGATGCACTTAAAGTGTTGGAGAAAATCGAAGAATGAGACATCGTCTCATGGAATATGGCTATTTCTACATACCGAAGACATGGGTGGGTAAAAGCACAATAAGTTGTCACCCTTTTACAAAGGAAGAGGATAACAAAACCAAAACTAAAAAAATTCAAGGGCATAAAAGTCACATTTCTGTTGAGAATTTGAAGATGATGTAAATTGATGAAATGTGTAAAATAGGATGAATTTTATGCCTATAATTTTTAAAAATTAATTTGAGAAAAAATTAATATGTTTTTAAATGTTTAGGTCTATTTTTCATATCTTGAAAAATACTACAAATCAAGGAGTTTACTTCCCGTCAAATCATTATAAGTAAAATATTATTTTTCCCCCCAATTTAAGAATATGTTTTGGATGACATGTATATATAGTGCAGGAAAAAATAAAGAAGTTTTTTTGATCTATAGTTTACCCATTATAAGTATTCAAAGTTGAACTTACCTGAAATTAATAGTTTTTTTCTCCCGTCACTTTTCCCCTATCAAAACTATGTCAAAAAAAAAAATTACATATTCTTGAAGAGGACTCTCTCCTCTAGTGTTGTATATAATTTTAAAAATTTTCTAAATTGATTTAACATTTTTCTATATTTTATGAATCAACGTCTTCTCAAAGTTTAATATACCTACATGTGGTTTTTAGCAAATTTGTTTAACGTTTTGTAGTTGAAACAATATAAAATTTATATGTCCAGAATCGTACTTTCGAGATCTACAAAAGGCTACTTTTAGTTTTTTAACATTTTCTATTTTGATCAGAGAAAGTTATAGCAGAAGTGCAAAATTCTTGTTTTTTTTAAGTTTTTGGAGGTTTGGCTGCCAACATGGCATGCCACCTAGGTAGACTCGGCCGAGTCCGACTAGGCCGAGTCTGACTGGGCTGAGCTCGACTTGGTCGAGTCCCCCTAGGGGTCGGCCCCACACGAACAACCAAAGAGTGTGCAAATGAGGGGCTTAAGATGTTTTTTTATACTAAAAATATCATTTAGACTGGGCCAAGTACCACTCAGCCCAATCTACTAGGCCACGTAGATGCCATTCAGCACTGCATGGAACCTATGTGTACTCAGCCTAGTTAGACTAGGCCAAGTCTAACTGGGTTGAGTGATTTGAGTTAGCCTAAAAGGTGACACTCAATTGTACTTTTACCTGGGTATCCTCATGAGATAGTCGCACTATTTCACCAAATGCAATGAACAGGTTTCAAACCCAATCAGTTCACATATGCCAACATGATTACAGCCTGTGCTGAAATGGGAGCTCTACAATAGGGCATAGATATCCATCAAAGCATGAAGGATAGAGGATTTTCTCCAAATGTTATGGTTGAAACGACCCTGGTGGACATGTACACCAAAAGTGGAAGCATAGACAAGGCATGTGAACCGTTTCACAAATTGCCTCAAAGAAATGAGGTCTCATGGAATGCCATGATTGCAGGATATATTCAAATTGGAATTGTTGAAAAGGCTTTTAAAACTTTTAAGCAAATGCACTTGGCAGATGTAAAGCCAAATTCCATAACCTTTGTCAGCATACTTCCAGTGTGTGCCAAAATGGGAGCTTTGGAATAGGGTACCACTGTAATGTCCCCAGTATGCTCCTTGGAGATTTGGGGCTAATTCGATAACTTCAATTGCAAAGACTTATTTCTACTTGTGTGTAGCTCTCTAATTGTTTTAAACTTTTGTATTGAATATGGTTCACAAATAGGTATGTTGTTAATATTCTTAGTTGGATAATTTGGTGGATTGGAGAATTAAACCAATGTAAGTGTCTATTACTTTTTATTAATGGAGACTGATTTGTAAGGATTACACTATCAACAATAAGTCTAGTATGATTCTCAAGTTGATAATAGTATATTGCTATAGGCTAGAGATTATCCTGAGCTCACATCGATTACATTATTATGGTAATCTATTACATGAATATTACATTGTCTGACTTGTAATACCCTTTCTTATACAATAGTTTTCTTCCTTTTCATCCAATGATTTGAAAATACTTATTTTGACTCTACTAGTGATGATCCTAAATGTTATGTTTCCTTTCTCTTTATATAAACATTAAACATTGTCCATTTCACTTCCAATAATCATTTTTAGGAGATAATCAAAATGCTTCTATAATTCTTATTTATGTGGGGTCATGACATTCAACTCTGTATACCCGCACTAGCTCACCCTATATATTCACTAGCAACATCCAATATTGAGTGAATCCCTTTCAACAATGAAACCTCTGAGAATGGTCTTCCTTTTTATAAATTCTATATATGTATTTCATCTCCATCCAACGTTCCCAGTTATATTCATTATATTCTTCTATGGTCAATACTTCCTATTTGGATCATAGTCCAGAGTGAGTAAATATATAATTGAAGGGACATGAGATAGATCCCTATGTCATTTATAGGTTGTGATCACCGTAGATTATGTCTTTTCCTCTTTTCCATCCCCCCATTCTTGGTGTCTTTTCTCCATTAAGTATGCTATCTCTTCCACAACCTTTGCAAGCATCCTTCCAGCCTGTGCCAAAATGGGAGCTTTGGAACAAGGCATTGATATCCATCAAAGCATAACGGAGGGGGGATTTTTATCAAATGTTTTAGTTGTCAGTGCCTTAGTAGACATGTATGTTAAATTTGGAAACATAGACAAGGCATGTAAATTGTTTGACAAATTGCCTCAAAGAGATGTCAACTCATAGACTACCATGATTGGAGGATATGTTCAAAATGGGTTTGTTGAAAAGGCATTAGAAACTTTTAAGAAAATGCAACTGGTGGATGTAAAGCCAGACTCCTCAACCTTTGCTAGCATACTCCATGCCTATGGTCAAATGTATGCAAAAAGGGCATCACCGCTTTTCATCAATTTCAGTGAGCTCCCCTACTATTCTATGCAAATGTATGCAATCAGGAGGTGTAAAAGCCAAATGTATGCAAATGTATCCAATCAAGAGGTGTAAAACCAGTCTTGAAGCATAAATCAAATAGTAAATAAGTCTCAAAGAAAATGATAATGTTGATTGGGTACCCAATAAATTAAAAAGTTGAGAAAAAGAATAAAAAACCTCCAAAAACCTCAAGTTAAGGTTTCTAAGCTCAATCTCCTTGAGTTGTTTTAGCTTCTCAATCTCCTTTGCGCATGAGCTGCACCCTTCTAATGCACCAGCCAGGAATGATGAAATGAGAAATGAAATTCCTTTTTTTTTAAGTTATGCCTATCTTTGTCGAACTTTCGGCCACCACGTGATTTGTCGATATTTCGACAAACACGAGCATAAATTTTTTTTTAAAAAAAAAAATTCCTTCTATAATCTAACCAAGCAAAACCTTCTTATTGTTTGGTCAAAAATTTTGGTAGAAAAACTAGGCCAAATGTACTAGTGCTAAAAGATGAAAACTCTCTCTCTCTCTCTCTCTCTCTCTCTCTCTCTCTCTCTCTCTCTCTCTCTCTCTCTCTCTCCAACACTTTTCCCTAAAACTGAGACTCTTCCTTGCACCGCCTTCTCTGTTCTACCACCTATGCATACAAAATATCTTTTCCATCCACCTTACCTTTTATTTTAACTTTATTTATGTGGCCCTTTACCCTAATTTTGTCCATCACATTTATTTTTCATTATACAAATCCCACTGAATATTTTAATTTATCCACCTTTTATTTTATCCAGAGATTTACAACCTTGGTTTCTAATTCAAATCTCCACTCATTTCTATCCAAGTCAACCTTGGTCAACTTGGTCCACTATCCTTCAACTACCAGGGTATGTGTAGGATCATGGTATGCCAAACTAGGCCCTTAAGTGGCAATAAAAAATTAGAAAATCAAGCTTAGGCAAGTTGACATAAAAATTTGTACAAGTTATAAATATTATATCAAAAATATGAAAGAAGAGAATATGTAGAAAATTAAATTCAGTTTCTAATATACTAAGCCTTTTTTGAAAAAAAAATTATTTAATATGTTGAAAATTTCAAATTTCAATGTAGTAGTACGGAAATTTCAAGAAAAAAATAAGATGTAGGTGTATGTCTTACCACCTTAAACACAATCAAATGATAATTTTTTTACAATATTCTAGATATAAGTAGTAGACTCATGTCCAGATGTGACATATTTTTTTGTAATTTTTTTCCAAGTTAATAATTTATTTTGATTTTTCTTCTACAACTTTTCCAGAATACAAAAACTCTTGTGTCTGACCACGTTAACTTAGCCTAAACTTTATCAAATTGAAAACTTTTTTTATTTTTCTTGTAGTAGGAAAATCATAGAATGTGACACATATTTTGGATTTCAAAAATTTTATACAATTTGAAAGTTATAGCTATTTTTCAATAAGTCCATCAATCAGGACTAGAAAGATAACAAGTAGTTGTATGTCTAACCATATTAAACAAAATCAATTGATCTTTTTTTTTTATAATATTCTAGATAAAAGTAGTAGACTCATGTATGGATGTGATGTATAAATTTTTGTATTTTTTTTCCAAGTAAATAATTAATTATGATTTTTCTACTACAAATTTTCTTGAATATAAAAACTTTTGTGTCTGACCACCTTAACTTAGTCTAAATTTCATCAAATTGAAAGAATTATTTATTATTATTGTATTAGGTGAAGCATAGAATGTGATGTCTATTTCAGATTTCAAAAATGTTATATTGTTTGAAAGTTATAGTTGTTTTCCAAAGATTCTATCAATCAGGACTTCTTTTTCACATCGCCACTTTTTGGCATACCATGATCCTGCACATACCCACCATGTGGAATCCCATGATTTGTCAATGGGTCCATCACTATGTCACCTCAGCATTCACATCAACTAACACATCATCTTTCTTACTTGATTGACCCTATCACGTGTCGCAATCTCACGATCATGTATTATTCCTTTCTCATTGTCATCCCAATCATGGGATCATGAGATCATGCCAACTATAATTCTTGGACCCACACTCTATTTACCACACATGGAACTTGTTTCCCTTTCATGATCCCATGGTGTGACTTAGCAACCTCCACCTAGATCATCGGATCACAAGGTGATACCACATGTCACCTTGGATCTACCTCATTACTTAATCTACATGTCACTTGAAGATCACTAGTTAGCTCTCAAAATTCCATGCAATTTTTAGAGTTATCACTTGCATCGCTTTGGCCTAGACATGTGTCAAGATCTCACAATCTCACAGTCATTATCATTTTTGCAACTTCTTTCATGGGATAATGAAAGCCATTAGATTTGTTCATTTTTAACCACCCTCAATTATTTTCCTTTACCACATGTAAAGTTTTAATTGTGTGAAAGGACTTAGGAGAAAGGATAGATATATTGTAAATATTTTATTATATAAATGATTATTATTTCTTCTATGTGTTATCATGTTTCCTGTGATGCCATATTGTTTGTTTACTTGCTGGATAATATAGGACTACGATTTAGATTGTGAACTATGTCACTACTCTTTGTCTACTCTTTGGGAAAGAGATAGTATCATGAATTGAATGTACACAAACCTAGAGAACTAAAAACTATCCTATTATTGTCAATAATGATAAAATTCATCAACACAAGATCAAATTTATTTAAACAATCATCTTACCTGTGGCTGTCCTAACATGACAGATTTCTGACCTCTAGACAAACCCGTACTTAGATGTGCATAACTTTTTACTCTAACCAAAAATCCTCAATCTCTCTAGCTACGATAGGCGTAATTAGGTCTTTGAAAAAATATTTCAATCTCATCAAGATCCAACAGTTGGTTTTAAAGTTATGGCCCCTGCATTGAGGGTCATTTTTTTTGATACTGTATTATTTGTCAATCAAAGATCTCTATCTTCAATCACCTATATATCCCTGAAATTCAAAAACTTAATGGCACATACTTATACATGAATAGGATTCTCCCACAATCCAAAATAATCAAAGAAAGTGGAGAGCCTATGTGCTCATTTAAACTTCAAAACAATTGATTGATTGCACAAAATCAATAACTGGGACAATCAATGTAAATGATGACTTCCTTTGTTCAAAGCCTCATAAAAATAAATTAAACATGTATGGAAATGGTTAACAATAGAAACCAATACTATATCAATCCATTTCCAATCACATTTACATTGGAATGGAGATTTTTCAAATACAAAAGGACTGGTTATACCCTCACGACAAAGAACACGAAAGTTGTAGAGCTTTTCATTCTTATTCAAGAAAACTTTATTTCCTTCTCTCTTCCACACACCAAACCCTCTAAAAATCTCTTCAAATTTTAGTGTTATGGACTTATGATGTTTTGTTAAGGGTAGGAAACCTAAGAACACTAGGTGAGTGGCTCTCAGTACGGGGCTGGGGCCCTAAGTGGCTAGTACCAGGATAACCGACTGAAGAGTTGTTTTAACAAGTGATAACTTAATTAAAACTTATGGGAATGGGTTCAAACATTAAAAAGATTAATGTCTACCTCACCCATGCCATTAGTGCTATTAAAGGCTATGAATGGGAGTGGGAGAAGGTACCTATGCGTAGGTACCTTCAAATGGCGCTTGTCTATATGAAAGGCATTCGATTCTAGATGTGCCTACTTGGGGGTCGGGGCCTAGAGTGGCTAGTACTAAGACAATCCAAGGGGTGAGGGCTATGTGATGACACTCACCTAGCTTGTCACTTAGAGTTTCTACCTAGCCTTATAACCTTTTGGGAAAGGGTTTGTACTTTGATTTTCTTTTAAGTTTTTATTTGGGAAAGGTTACTCCAACCCTAGGTATGGCCTAGATATCACTTCCTTATGGACCTTGGTGTTTATCTCCTAGCATGGGGGAGTGGGCCTTTTGGTATCCACGTGGTTGGGTGGTAAATCTTTTATCGAGATACCTTTCACAGTTGTAGAGCTTATGGATTCTTGCTTGTGTATTGTTCCAGTTTTGAAGAAGGAAGACTTTGTATTAATCTTTCATTATTTTCAATCAATGTAAAGTTATTGTAACCTCTGTAGAGGAGATGAATGTAATGTAATTATTAATGTATCTCAAAATGATGTATTTGGGAATGGATAGATTTAGCCTGAAAATAAAAGGGAATGGTGGACTTTATGTAAATCATTTGAAAAGAAAAGGAATTTCATAAGTGTTTCAAGCAAAGTGGCATGTTTCTCATTATGGTTGTTCAAGAAAAGTTAGTAATCAAATGTATTAATTTCATATGTGAAATATTTCAAACTCCTAGATAAATTCTTTTATTATGATTATTCTTTAAATGTTATATTGATCACGAAAGCATGCTTAGGGAATATAGATGAAATCAAGTAGTTAGAAATCAAATAAAAGCATTTATATTTCTCTCTAAAGAATTTTCAAATGTTGTGTTTTAAGAGTTAATCATATTGTTAGTACACTTAATGAACTTAAATGGATTGTTCATTTTACTCATAGGGAACCTTGGAAGGATTCTAAGTTAAATTATGCATTGTTTATGTTAATCTTTTAAAGTTCAAAACTTTTCATAAATTCGTTACTTAGGTTTTCTTTTCTAAAGAGAATCTTCATTCTCTTTCCCGGTTCCCTTGTGGGGCATGACAGTGGTTCCATTTTAAGACGATACAATACTATGTGATACACAATGAATGCATCCACAATTTGGTACTCCATGGCACTTAACAAGACTCAAAACATTCAACCACCAACTAGGCTTGTTTAATTTGTTTTATACTTTGGTGAGAATGCAGATTGCAAGCTAGCTAGAATAGACACTTTACAAAACCACTTCAATCTACAAAATAGAGACTATAAATGATCATATGGGCTGAAAGTAAGGTGGGAAAAATATATTTTCACATGATAAAACATGAAAATAACAAGGTATTTGAATTCGTGTAGGGCAGAACATGGCACTTACTCAAATTGTCAAAGGGCTCCTTCACAAAACTCAACATGGTAATCTCAAGAATTGTGAGTGCCAACAAGTTATATGGGACATTACGTGAAATATGAAATTCTTTTTGTAAGGTTAATTTAAATAACACAATTATATAGTATTAATGCAATAACAATGATCATCTTAGAACAAATGATTGGTAATTCTAAATCCAATAATGAATGATCATAGTATAAATGACTGGTAATTCCAAATGCATATGCTAAACATCATAATGATTCAAAAATACAATTTATAACATTAAATTTTTTTCTGATTTAACAATATAATATATGCACGATACCTTGTATGGATGTATATGATCTTCGATCGTGATGTATGTTGCAATTTACAAAATAATAATGATTTAAGGTAGAGATATGTTGTCTCTGATATTCTAGAATTGTATATGCAATTGCCTCTCTTATATGAGTAGTCTTTGATATATATATATATATATATGATGGTATATGCTCCTCAATAAGGTGTCATCTCTGATAGATAGATGTAGTGCATGCACCAATGGTTGCTATCACAACCTTCTATTCTCTATAATTGAACACTTCCACAAGGAAAAATAAAAGTTTATAAATGTCCAATCTTCAATATAACTGAATTGAATGTGGATCGGTCCTCTTATATCTCATGTTTGAAATGAAGAGTCACACATAAGGGATATGACTCTTCTCTTGACCCCATCATTCTAGAATACTTCTATTCGTACCTTACAATTATAATTGCTTCCTTATTAAATGATGGATCTTTCCTAACTAATTACTAATATATAATTATCATATTTACCATCATCAATTATTTAGTCTATCTAAGATATTGGTAACACTTCTATCGACAAATGACTATCTGTCATCAATATAGTGACTCATAATTATCCCTTATAATCATCTATCAAAGGCTCTAGCAATCGCAAACTCTTTGTATTATGGATGGTAATCACAGTGACTGTTATTATTTCTTATATCTTTGTACCTTCATCATAATCGATTGGTTATGGTGCTTAATGAGTCAAAACACTCCATCATCTTTGAGTATAGATATAGTAGTCGACTCCTATAAATGTATCCTTGATTGATATAACCCCGTTATGAATGATTATTAGTTGGAATAAATAGTGCTCCCATCAGTTCCTTGACATGATACCCCTGCGTTGAATGACCTTTAAGGATGTTGTTATTTAGTCTTGGATAACCCATTTTCATTCTCCCTTCCAGATACTCCCTATATTCTTTCAACAATAATTTTTATCATGATTATTTGACTAGGCCGACTATATCCTTATTGGTAATACTCATCATTATTACAAGAAATTTTCAGCAATGCTTGTCCCATATTTGTCAACCTATTTTTAATGAGTCATTTTCATACATCTTATTGGTGTTGGGTCATTTCATATATAGTTTGTAGTTAAATCAACTTTATATGTTTAGTCGATATCCTTATGAGTCCATTATTATAGTCAATACCTTTATTTGAACCAAATTCCTTTATCATTGATATTATTGGGAATGTGAATCCTAACGGTCACATGACCTTTTGTATTCCCTTCTTTTTGTTCTTCTAGATGAACATGATTGTATATATACACATGCATAGTCATGTAATATATATTGGTGAATGATAAAGGAATTCTCTGTTGAAAGTGGATGTAGCCATTGTTGGTGAACCAATATCAATATTTGTGTCTTGCATCCTTGATTATTGTGTGTTTATTTATGTTTTAGTTTAGTTGTTTTCATCATGTTTCTCTACTTGTTTTGAATCAACAATTGATATCAGAGCCAGTTTGGCTTGAGCAGAGATGGAGGAAGAAGATGATGACATTGATCTTGTTATTGAAGAATTTCTTGAAAATTTGGATTCGGCTGAAGAGGAGGATGTTGAGGCAAGTAAGGATGAAGTTGAGGAAGTTGTGAGGTTGAAGGAAGAGAACTTCCTACTCACAGACCAACTATTTTGTATGAACCAGAAGTTGAGGTTTTGTGTCATATAATGTGATGCAGGAGCATCTCGGGTCCTTCGCAATCCTATGCAACCAAAAACATATTTGAGTTTATTTGTGTTGCTTGGTTCCTGCTTTGACCAAGTTGGTTCAGTGATGCTCAATTTTCTTTATTTTTTGGTGTTGGTTGGTTATCTCTCTAGCACTCAGTTATTTCCCTGGCACTCGGTGATGCTAGTATGGTGCTCGGTTGGCTTTGCTTACCAATGGGTTTCTTTTGAGTTTCTATTGAGGCTAACTTGTGCACTTAATTTGGGTCATGGAATTAATGTTGATATCTATTGTTGGGAAGCGTGTGGACCTGGATCTGGTCATCCCTTCTATTGATTGTGGATCTGAAGGCTGATTTGATTCAGTAGCCTCTTGTATAAATGTATTTGTTTGGGTTAAAGTTTAGGGGAAGTTTAGAGACATTTTTTGGGGATAGAAGTAAGAAGATAGAAGATTAGATATGGTTCATAGATCCTCACATGTTTGAGGACTTCTATAATTCATTGTAATATCTGGCTGAAACCAGGAAGGCCTTAAAGCCTGGCATGTATGAATCAATTTGAAATAATATATGAAAGATCTTGCATTCTCTCTCTCACTCTTGTTGTTGTGGCCTCCGTGTGTTGTTGAACAAGGTGGGTCTGGTAGGGTGTGCCATTCCTTGGCCCCTCCTATTCCTCTCTTGTGTCAGGTGGTATCAGAGCAAGGTGAGATTTGAATCTAGGTTTGCGAATCAAGATTTGTAGGTTCCTTCTTGTGAAGCCCTAGTTGAATTTTTGTGGGGTGGCAGATTGTGATATGACCTACAATTGCAGAGGGTTTTCAAGCTGGTTCATGGGAGGTGAGATGCGGATCCAATATTGGTAGACATGTTGAGACAACTTGCTGCTAGATTAGAAGTTGTTGAGAAAACCCAGAGAAGAGGCAGACATCTTGAAGATGTTAGTGATGATGAAATTGAGGTGGAACAAGGTGATGTAGAACCTACACCTATGATGGATCAAGGTAAAGAAAGATTTTTGAAGGCTTTGACAAGTTTGAAGTCTACACCATATTTTAATCCTTCTAAGTATGGTGGAAAATTAGATTCTAATAAATTGGTGGATTGGATCATAGAGATGGAAAAGTACTTTGAGTATCAAAATGTACCTGAGCAAAAGAAGGTGAAATTTGTAAGCACAAAGTTGAAAAGTCATGCATCCTTATGGTGGGAACATCTACAGCTAGATAGAAAGAGGAAAGGCAAAGACAAAATCAAGGTATGGAGTAAAATGGTGAATAAATTGAAAGAAAAGTTCTTACCTTGTGATTATTAGATTAACCTAGTTAGGCAAATGCAAAGTCTAAGGCAGAAAGATAGCTCGGTAAAAGAGTATACTGAGAAATTCTATAGATTAGATATTAGATCTGGACATGATGAAGATGATGTGGAAAGAACTTCTAGATACCTGAATGGTTTGAGAGTTTCCATCCATGAAGAAATCAGTTTGGTTAAATTGGAGAACATTGAAGAGGCTTATCAATTTGCATTGAAAGCTGAGGAGAAATTGAATAAGAGGCATGAGCAAAGGCAAAGAGGAAGAGGTGGATCTAATGGTGAAAATGGTAGATCTAAACCTAAAAAGACAAATGTGGATAAAGGAAAGACCGAGTGGAAAGGTGAAAGTTCATCTAGAGGTAGAGGCAGTAACTACCGAGGTGGTTATAGCAAAGGTGGTTTTCGAGGAACTTCTTAAAATTGTGGAGAAGAAGGACATAGATCATTTGAATGTACACATGCAAGTAAGAAGGCTGGTAGTAGTAGAAATGCCTTGGTGCAAGAAGAGTCACTGAATGAACCTAAGAAGGAAAATAACTTGATGGTAAGAAGACCATTGTGGAATGAAGGTAAAAAGGAAGATCTGGTAAGGAAAAGTTTGTTCAAGACCAAATGTAGAGTTTCTGACAAAGTTTGGAAGGTAATAATTGACAGTGGTAGCTTGAAGAATCTACCATCTGAGGAAATGGTCTCAAAATTGCAGTTGAAGAGGTTGGAACATCCGAAGCCCTATCAGATTTCATGGATCAAATATGAGCATACACTCTTGGTAAGTGAACAATGTTATGTGAATTTGAAAATTGGAAAGTACTATGATAAGGTGTTATGTGATATCATGCCTATGGATTGTTGTCATATTTTGTTGGGTAGACCTTGGCAATATGATAGACATGCTATATATGATGGGAGATTGCATAAGTATACTATTTGGGCTAATGGAACAAGACAAATCTTGTTACCTTTGATGGAAGAACTTGTTAGTAGTGTTTTCACATATGTGAAAGTTTTTTTGATGGAAGGAAGAAATTTTGTTAAAGATTTGAAGAAAAATGATGTATGTTTTCCCATGATTCCTAACAAACTGAGTAAGAAAATAGAGGATAGTGTTCCTAAAGAGATTGATAAGTTACTCGCCGAGTATAGTGAAATCATTTCTGATAATGTACCTAATGGTTTTCCAATGAAGAGAAGCATTGATCATTGCATGGATCTAATCCCTGGAGCTAGTTTACCGAATAAGGCACCTCATCAGTTGACACCTACTGAGAATCAAGAATTGAACCGATAGATTCAAGAGTTGTTGGAGAAAGGTTTGATCAGAGAAAGTTTGAGTCCTTATGTAGTACCTATGGTATTAGCACTGAAGAAGAATGGAGAATGGATAATGTGTACTGATTCCAAAGCAATCAATAAGATAACAGTGAAGTATAGGTTTCCTATACCAAGAATGGATGATATAATGGACAGTTTGACTGGAGAAAAGTATTTCACCAAAATTGATTTGAAAAGTGGGTATCATCATATCAGAATTAGAGAAGGTGATGAATGGAAGACTTCTTTCAAGACAAAAGAAGGTTTGTATGAGTGGTTGGTTATGCCTTTTGGTTTAACTAATGAGCCGAGTACTTTTATGAGATTGATGAATGAAGTTTTGAAGAAATTCTTGGGTAAGCTTGTGATTGTATATCTTGATGATATTCTGATATTCAGTAAGACCAGAGAAGAACATTTGTTGCATGTTAGACAAGTTTTGCAGAGATTGAAAGAAGAAAAGTTGCTGATAAATCTGAAAAAGTGTTCATTCATGAAAGAGGAGACTGTGTATTTGGGATTTGTGATTTCAGCTGATGGTTTGAAAATGGATCCTGAAAAGGTTGAAGCTATTTTGAATTGGCCTACTACTATGAGTGCTAGTGAGGTAAGATCATTTCATGGTTTTGAAAGTTTTTACCGAAAGTTCATAAGGAAATTTAGTTCAATTTGTAATGCTATGACTGAGACTATGAGAGGAGATAAAAGAGAATTCAAGTGGACACATGGAGCTGATAAAAGTTTTGAGACTCTAAAGTAGAATGTTACTGAATTGCCTATTTTGGTATTGCCTAATTTCAATAAGGTATTTTAAGTGGAATGTGATGCAAGTGGTGGTGCTATTGGAGTTGTGTTGACTCAAGAAGGTAAACCTGTTGCTTTCTTTAGTGAAAATTTGAACAATGCTAGAAGGAAATATTCTGTGTATGATCAATAATTCTATGCTATTGTTCAAGCACTGAAGAAATTGAGGCATTATTTGATACCGAATGAATTTTTGTTGTACACTGATCATAAGGATTTGTAGTATTTGGGTAGTCAGAATAAGTTAAATCAGAGACATATGAAATGGGTTGAGTATTTGTAGAGTTATACATTTGTGATAAAGCATAAGAGTGGAGTCACTAACCGAGTTGTTGATGCATTGAGTAGAAGGAGATCTTTGATGACCGAGATGAAAATTGAAATTCTTGGCTTTGACGACATGAGAGATTATTATGAGTTTGAACCTGATTTTTCTGAGCCATGGAGAAAGTGCAGAGCACCTATTCAAGATCAATAGAGTACTAAATGGGATGAATATTTTATGCAAGGAGGTATGTTGTTTAAAGGTATTCAGTTGTGTATACCGAGAGGAGCAATGAGAACTAATTTGATAAAGGAGAAACATAGTAGTGGTTTGGCTAGACATTTTGGTGTTGATAAAACTTTGAATTTTCTTAAGGAGAAATACTTTTGGCCACAGTTGGATAAAGATATTTAGAAATTTGTGAAAAGTTGTGGAGTTTGTCAAGTTACAAAAGGAGTAAGTCAGAATACTAGATTGCATACACCGATTGTTGTACTTGAGAAACCTTAGAGTGACATCAGTATGGATTTTTTTCTTGGCTTACCGAAGATAGTAAGAGGTAATGATTCTATATTTTTTGTTGTGGATAGATTTTCTAAGATGGCACATTTTATACCTTGTAGAAAGACATCAGATCTAGTACATGTAGCAAATATTTTCTTTAAGGAAATTGTCAGATTGCACAGATTACCAAGGAGTATTATCTCTGACTGAGACAGTAAATTTGTTGGATATTTTTGGAAGACTCCTTGGAGAAATTTTGGTATTGATTTGAAATATAGTTCTACATTTCACCCACAAACCGATGGACAAATAGAATTGTGAATAGAAGTTTGGGAAATATTTTGAGATGTTTAGTTGGAGACACGCCAAGTAATTGGGATTTTGTGTTGGCACAAGCAGAGTTTCCATATAATAATTTAGTGAATAGGATTACTGGAAAAACACCCTTTGAGATTGTGAATGGCATACAATAGAGAGGTATATCTGATTTGAGGGATATTGCTGATGAAAGAAAGAGAAGTGTTGAAGGAATAAAGTTTGTTGAGTACATGAAGACAATGCATGAAGATGTGAAGCTGAAGCTAGAAAAGAGTAATCAGAAATACAAAGACAAAGTTGATAGATCAAGGAGAAATAAGACTTTTGATGTTGGTGATGAAGTGATGGTTCATTTGAAGAAAGGCCAATTTTCTATTGGAACATATGGGAAGCTGAAGATGAAGAAGTTTGGACCTTGCAAGGTTTTGAGAAAATTTGACAGTAGAAATGCATATGAGATTGAGTTACCTGATGACATGGACATATCACCTATTTTCAATATTTCTGATCTATATGAGTATCATGAACTTGATGAAGACATGATAGTACCGATGGATTATCCTAATAAGTAGAATGAAGAAGTTGAGCAGATTTTGGAGCAAAGAATTGGCAAAAGTACAAGAGGAAAATAGTATATGGAATATTTGGTAAAGTGGAAGAATAGACCAATTAAAGATAGTTCATGGATTTCATAGTCTGAGTTGGATGTAGCTCAGACCATACCTATTTCATGATTTAGAGAATCATTTCAAACAACCCCACGTGTTTGATGTAGGAGCATCTCAGGTCCTTGGCAATCCTGTGTCACCAAAAACATATTTGAGTTTGTTTGTGTTGCTCAGTTCCTACTTTGACCAAGTTGGTTCAGTGTTGCTTGGTTTCCTTTGTTTGCCAATGTTGGTCAGTTATCTCTTTGGTGCTCAGTTATTTCCCTAGTGCTCGGTGATGCTTGTCTGGCGCTCGGTTGGCTTTGCTTACCGATGGGTTTCTTTTGAGTTTCTGTTGAGGCCGACTTGTGCACTTAATTTGGATCATGAAATTAATGTTGATATCCATTGTTGGGAAGCATGTGGACCTAGATCTAGTCATCCCTTCTATTGATTATGGATCTGAAGGCCAACTTGATTCAGTAGCCTCTTGTATAAATGTACTTTTTTGGGTTAGAGCTTAGGGAAAGTTTAGAGTCAATTTTTGGGGATAGAAGTAAGAAGATAGAAGATTAGAGATGGTTCATAGATCCTCACATGTTTGAGGACTTTTGTAATTCATTGTAATATCTGGCTGAAATTGGGAAGGCCTTACAGCGCGGCATGTATGAATCAATTTGAAATAATATATGAAAGATGATGCATTCTCTCTCTCACTCTTGTTGTTGTGGCTTCCGCGTGTTGTTGAGCAAGGTGGGTTTGGTAGGGTGTGTCATTCCTTAGCCCCTCCTATTCCTCTCTTTCATCATAATGAATGTTGAAAAAGAAAACTTTGAGAAAGAGTGGGAGTTTTTTGAACAAACTCTATTTCAGGAAGAGGAAAATGATGGGAAGGGCCATCGGATCTTGACAAAGGACTTTCCTCACAAAAATATATGTATGGTTGATAGAAAAGTTTCCCCTTGGTGGAAAGAAACCACAAGAGGATTCAGGGTGCCTAGAAATTGGAGATTTCAGAAGCGCAAGGATTACAGAGATCAAGGAGGCCAGAGAGAGCCCTTGGCTCAAGGCTGTGCGTGATCCAAAAGCCTTTGGCAAGTCTAAGAATGAGGTTTTTGATTATTTATTATTGCAAATTGTAGAAGTAGAGGAAAAGTGGAATGCATTGACTATAGGCTCCTCTCCCACACTTTCAAACCTTGAAGATGGGTTTCACAGTGGTGGTTCATGGTAACCACAGATAGAAATTTCCATTCCTCGAAGCACTGATTCAAGTACAAGGGAGAAAGAGTCTACTGGAGAATTACCAATAGAGGATAAATTAAAGCCAATGGTTGAGGGTCAGAGAACGTCGTTGTCTATGATTGTTGAAATGGGCAGTGAGCAGGGAGATGCTCCCAGTCATACGATAGACATTTCTTACTCATGGGAGTATAGCAGTGGCCCACAATATGTAGGGCAGTTTGGCTATAACCCACAATTTGTGGGGCAGTATGGTAATTATCCAAAGCAATTTAATAATGGCCCAGATGTGGTTAGTTTGTCCAGCGTTGTTGCTTGGATTGCAATGGTGGGAGCTTCCCCCATGGATCAGAACTTTCTAGCGGATGTTGTGCTTGGGAAAAAGGTCTCATTGATATACTAGAGCCCAAACAAAAGTTCCACCAGTAGGAGCCCAATGAATTTGTGTCTCACCATGAATCTAGATTCAAAGACTATGGTAGATAAGATCATGGTCTGTAATAGAGGTATTATAATCCAGATAGTGAAAGGATCAGTGGTGAAAGCCGCGGGTAGAGCGGGAATGATCTAGGTGATCAACAATTAGAATGGGGCATTGCTGAAAGGTTTAAATTGAGTGGAACCCCCTTAGACTTTGGTTTGGATTCTAACCACTATTTAGGGAAGCGTAGGTCACCTGGGTAGGGTGATGAAGAACACAAGCATCACCATTAGAAAAACTAGCTCCTGCCCGATGGTAGTTGCGATGCTTATGATGTTGAAACTGACATATTAATGGTAGAATATATAGACATTGTTACTCCTCAGCATGCAGCCAGAGCTGAGGAAAAACACGTTAAAGCAGTAGGTATGCAAACTATAATGGATATTGCCAACTAAATAATGGTGCCAGCATGGTAGAGGTTGCAGAGGTTAGTAATGGTAAAGTTCCAAGTGTGGACTGCAAAAGCATATATGCTTGCAATCCTTTAGTGAAGGTGTTACATACACTCTACAATGATTTGGTGTGTTTGGTGAAGGCATTATCTTATGTGAAGCAGGTCCACAAGGCCTTAGCGATGGAGATCAATTTGATAGACCCTACGTATTACTTTGGGATTTATGTTCTTCTCCAAGATAAGATAAATCCTTTGGTGTCTAAGGATTGTGATCCAATTTTTGATACTTTGTTAAGGGGGAGACAAGAGTGGGATTACGTGATGGAGGAATGTGTCTTGCACATGTTGGAAATTTTGTTCCCAAATATAAATTAATGGATGGGAATGTTATGGGTAAATTATTACGAAATGAGTTTTTTGACTTAGGTATTTTTTGGTACTTTAGACTAATTCGTAGTGTTCATGAACAAAGTCTAGCGATTTTCAAGTCTTTGATGGGCATGGCTATAATGTAAATTTAGAAGTGGAAACACAAGGGTTTCACAGTGCATGGTTGTTCTAATTGGATTTCAAGGGGGAGTTTGTTGGGAATGTGAAGCCCAACGGTCACATGACTTTCGCATTCCCTTCTTTTTCATCTTCTAGCTAAACATGATTGTATATATACACGTGCATAGTCATGTAATATATATTGGTGAATGATAAAGGAATTCCCTATTGAAATTGGATGTAGCCATTGTTGGTGAACCACTATAAATATTTGTGTCTTGCATCCTTGATTATTGTGTGTTTATTTATGTTTTAGTTTAGTTGTTTTTATCATGTTTCTCTTCTCTTTTTGAATCAACAAATACTACTTGTATCATTCTTTGTTTCATAGGCTATTTGGCTATGAATAAGTTTCAATATTTAAAACTTATTAAATATTTAATTGATTGGGGAACCATAAGTTGCAATCTTTAATTAAAACTTATATAATCGTATATCACTTTTTTGGCCTTGAGTTGGGGATATCATAGTCTCTCCCTTTTGCAAAATTCTTTCCCACAAGAATTCCTATAACATCATGATGATTCCTAGATCCCAAACTCGGAAGTGTTTGAAACTCATAGTCTCAATTTTCATTGAAGGAAAGGAAACTTTTTTCAATGATAAAATCAAACTCTTTGTATCTTTCCTCAAGATGTCACAGAAAGAATTTCAATTCTTAATTGAAATCTTGTGAAGTTCAACACTATTAGGTCTTATCATATTGTTCCCAATGGCTCTTACTACCCCCTTGATTAAAGATTCACCAAGATCCCAAAATTTGTTTTTATACTTGCCTTGGTGTGATTTCAAACTAGAATCTCCATTCACTTTAAGGAGTGGATTGTCATAAACCTTATCTACTTCAATTTAAATTAATAGATTAGTAGTAAGTTTAAGAGTGCCCTCATTTCTTAAATTAAATTTTTCTAAATCCAAATATCATCATTTGTTTATTCAACTAATTTTTTTGATACAATGTTTCTTCCTCTATCTTGTGATATTCTTACATGATCCTCTATTTTCTTGTATTGGTCATCCTTGTTCACTAGTCTTTGTAACTTATCTTTCCATGCCTTTGATTTTATAAATCCTTGTCCTTTAAGATGATTAGACTAGATACCAGTGAATTCTCTTACTCTAGAAGCATTACTCCCCTTATCTTCAACTATGGATGATAAGTCTTCTTTGGAAGATGAAAGAGAGTTTTGGTAAACAATCAATGCTAAAAAACTTGAATTATGATTCCAAGTTTTAACCTCTATGTTGTTGTTTCCTATGCATGACCCTTGTGAGGACATAAGGTCATCCTTATCATCTTTTTGAATCCATGTATTTTATATATTGCCAATACATGATGAGTCAATAGCCTCTTCCTTCTCTCCTTGCACTAATGGTGTTTGATGATTATGTCTTGCATTATCCTTCCTTTGGTTTTCAATTTCACTTTCTCCCTTTGGTGTAAATACTTCTATTCCCTTTGATGTTGCATGGATGTGAGAGAATCATGGTGCAATTTTTGTAGTGCAATCACTTGTCTCATGTTCCTTGGAGTGGTCATGACATTCATTTTCCCTTCTTAAGTCCAAGTGATGACTACTTTTCTTCTTAGGTGGGTACTTTATTTGCTCATGTAGCCATTGATCTTGTAAATTGGCTAAAGTAACTTCTTGTTGTTCTTTCTTTGGAAGGAAAGTAGGAAGTGTTGGTCTATATTTAAGGGTATGATATCTTGAACATTCATCATTTCTTTTGTTTTCCTCTTGTTTGGTATGATCAATATTGGTTATTAATCCCACTAACTTAGCCATTTTTTCTCAAATCTCTCTTTGTCTTTTGATGAATTGATCCAAGATACTATTAAGTCTTTCATTTTCTCCCATTTTTTTGAACTTCTTTGATATACTAGCTCCTCAATTACTCTCATCTCCACAAGCTAGTAGGTTCATGAGCTTTGATATCAATTGTAATGTCCCCTTTTGGGATTATATGGGACACTACATGAAATATAAAATTCTTCTTATACAGTTAATTTCAATAACACAATAATACAGTAATTAATGCAATAAAAATGATTATCTCAGAATGAATAACTGATAACTCCAAATGTAATAATGAATGATCACTATATAAATGACTAACAATTCCAAATGCTAACACTACAACTGAATAAACTTAAGAATGCAAATATATCTATTACTGGTAATTCCAAATACATACACTGAACATCAAAATGATTCAATAATATAGTTTAAAATATTAATGTTGTTTTTTATCTAGCAATATAGTATATGCATGATACCCTATATAGCTATATCTAATCTTTTATTGTGATGTATGTTGCAATTTACATGATAATAATGATTTCATGAAGAGATATGCTGTCTCTAATATTTTGAAATTGTATATGCAATTGTCTTTGTTATATGACTCATCTTTGATATATATATATATATATATGATCCTCAATAAGACAAATGTAGTGCCTACACCAATGGTTTCTATCACAATCTTCTATGCTCTATAATCGAGCGCTTCCACTAGGGAAAACATAAGTTTATAAATATCCAATTCTCAATATATCTGAATCGAATGTGGTTTGATCTTCTTATATCTAATGTTTGATATGAATAGTCACGCATGAGGGATATGACTCTTTCCTTGATCGCATCATTCTATAATACTCCTATTCGCACCTTACAATTATAATTTCTTCCTTATTAAATGATGGATCTTTCCTAACTAATTACTGATATGTAATTATCAATTTACCATCATCAATTATTTAATCTCTCTAAGATATTGGTAACAAATATATCGACAACCAACTATCTTCTATCAATACAATGACTCATAATTGTCCCTTCTAATCATCGATCAGACACTCCAGCAATCATAGACTCTTTGTATTATCAATGGTAATCACGGTGACTATTATTATTGCTTATATCTTCGTACCTTCATCATAATCGATCGGTTATGGTGATGAATGAATGTAAACACTCCATCTTTGAGTATAGATATAGTAGTCGCCTCCTGTAAATGTATCCTTGATCGAGATGACCCTGTTATGAATGATTATCAGTTGGAATAAATGGTGCTTCTGTGAGTTCCTTGACAAGATACCCTCGAGTCAAATGACCTTTTAGGATGTTGTTATTTAGTCTTGTCTAACCGTTTTCATTCATCCTTCCACATACTCCCTCTATTCAAATAGTGATTATTTGACTAGGCTGACTATATCCTTGTTGGTAATACTCGTCGTTGTTACTGATAATTTCCAGTGATGCTTCTCCTGGATTTTTCAACCTATTTTCAATGAGTCATCTTTATACATCTTCTTGGTTTTAGGTCGTTTCATATATCGTTTGTAATTAAATCGACTTCATGTATTTAGTCGATATCCTTAGGAGTCCATTATTATAGTCAATACCTCTATTTGAACCGAATTCCTTTATTGCTGGTATTACTTCGTCATTCTCTGTTTCATAGGTTATTTGGCTATGAATAAGTTATTTGGCATTAGGCGGTTGCTGCTTTTCTTTATAATAGTTTGATCTTGTATTCGATTTCAGAAATGGGAGCTTAAATAAACTTAATATAAAAATATTTAAAACTTGTTAAATATTTAATTGATTATAGAATCATAAGTTTCAATCTTTAATTAAAACTTATATAATCATATATCGCTTTGTTGGTCTTGAGTTGGGGATATTACATGGGGTATGCTGAATGTGACTTATTGGTTTTCCCTGGCTATGAATGGGGACAAAATAAAATTTGAGACCATTACTTGTGATGATGTTAAGAGAAATAAAATTATCATTTGGAAATTGCCTTCATGGTTCTAATCCAAATATCACCAAATTATTCTTCAACGGATGGAAAAACAAAAACCTCATGGTGTATGGAAAGATAGTGGAAGTCAATGAGTAGTTTATTTCTCAAGTTACTGGTCCCTCAACTATGGGGAGGAAAATATTTAGGGATAGAAAGTCTCATAAGATTGTTGTCCAAAATTTCCTCAAGGGCAATGAGGAAAAGAAGATGGTGAAGAAATCCAATGGTGGTTATCAAATTAAAGCCCTAACGAAGCTTTGGGTTGTGGTAGTAAAGTTAATCATGCAATATTTCACTTTATATGGAAGATATACTATTATCTTTTGTTTCCCTTTTTCCCTTTTGAATCTCCTTAGACATAAATACAAAACTTAATTTTCCATCTTATCTTCTTGCTTCTCTTGGATTGAGAACCAAAGAATATTCCAAAAATGCTAGAAACCCTCTCCTACATGAGGGTTTGATTCTTATAATAATGTCAGAGCATGTCAAATCCCTCCCACCCTTCCCTATAGACAATAAACATAAATATGATTCTCTAATTCTTGTGGAGGAAGAATTTTAAAGATTTTATTTGGGAGATGGTATGGACACACACTTTAGTGATGAGGGCTCTAAAGATGAGGAATGACACATTGATGGTGAGGAATATGAATCCCAAGAGGAAGAGGATTCCCATTCATTTAAAGTAAATAATGTTAAGTGTTTAACACACTCTAGATGCTGAGAGTGGGGTGAATCAACATAAACCAAAATCTCACTTGATTAATCAATTGACTTCAATATTCACCACATAAAACATTAAGAAAATAATGAACTTAAAAAAAACATGAACACCAAGAATTTTATGCATGGAAAACCCAAACAAGGAAAAATCATGGTGATCACTTGCCCAAACAGATAATTTATTGATGTATATAATCTAATTACAAAGATAGTAGGAGTTCAATGCTCTAGACTTACAACCAAAGGCTCGTTGTCAATGCAACATTTAATACAAATAAGATCTCATTGCTTTGAACTTTCAAATAAAGGCACACTACCAAAGTAGAAATATGCTACAAATAACTTGTGCACCCAAGACTCACTATTCTAGGAACAAGGTACAACTCATCACAATAGATAAAGATAAATTTTCTTGATAATGCAGTCAATATGCAAAACAATGTCAACCTCAGCAACACATTCTTACTATCTTTTCTTCTCTGTCACTATCACAAAATAGCAGCCACATAAATTGAACTCTTCTCTTCTAAAACTTTTCATATAGATCTTCATTAATTCACCCACAACACACTCTCTTACAATTTTCCAAAGAACATACTATAAGTATATACATGACAGATCATTAAAGTTTACAACAAGATCAACCATGCTAAAAGTATATTATAATTAAGTTACAAGTTGTCCATGGAAACAAAAAATTACAATAAGGTCCCATGTCATAAGTATCTAGACCAAAACATATATTATACCTAACATGGACCCAACTGAATAAGAGATAAACATTAAATTCATAGGTCACACATAGCACAAACTCATATATATAAGAGGTTGACATTAAATGCAATACATAGACCAAAAATATGAAGCATGATCCACTCCAAGAGAGAGAGGAACCATGTGTTGGAAGTGTGTCAGCACCTCTCATGGGATTCGCGACATGAATTGTTATCGTGATTATTTGACTAGGCTGACTATATCCTTATTGGTAATACTAGTCGTTATTACTAGAAATTGTCAGCAATGCTTCTCCCATATTTGTCAACCTGTTTTTAATTAGTCATCTTCATACATCTTCTTGGTGCTGGGTCATTTCATATATAGTTTGTAATTAAATCAACTTCATATCTTTAGTCAATATTTTCATGAGTCCATTATTATAGTCAATACCTCTATTTGAACCAAATTCCTTTATCATTGGTATTACTTGCATCATTCTTTGGTTCATAGTTTATTTGGCTATGAATAAGTTTCAATATTTAAAACTTATTAAATATTTAATTGATTGGGGAGCCATAAGTTTCAATCTTTAATTAAAATTTATATAATCATATTTCACTTTGTTGGTTTTGAGTTGAGATATTACAATCTCCCCCTTTTGAAAAATGTTTGCCCACAAGCATTCCTATAGCATCATGATGATTCCTAGATCCCAAACTCGAAAGTGTTTGAGACTTATAGTCTCAATTTTCATTGAAGGAAAGGAAACTTAGAAATTCAAAATCTTTGTATCTTTTCAAGATGTCACAAGAAGAATTCCAATTCTGAATTTCAATCTTGTGAAGTTCAACATTGTTAGGTCTTATCATATTGATCCCAATGATTCTTACTACCCCCTTGATTAAAGATGCACCGAGATCCCAAAATTTGTTTTCATCCTTGCCTTGGTGTGATTTCAAACTAGCATCTTCATTCACTTCAAGGAGTGGATTGTCATAAACCTTATCTACTTCAATTTCAATTAATAGATTAGGAGTAAGTTTGAGAGTACCCTCATTTCTTAAATTAAATTTTTCTAAATCCAAAATTTCATCATTTGTTTATTCAACTAATTTTTTCAATACATTGTTTCTTCCTCTATCTTGTGATCTTCTTACATGATCCTCTGTTTTCTTGTATTGATCATCCTTGTACACTAGTCTTTGTAACTTATCTTTCAATGCCTTTGATTTTGTAAAGCATTGTTCTTTAAGATTATTAGACTTGATACCAGTGAATTCTCTTACTCTAGAAGCATTAATCCCCTTATCTTCAACTATGGATCATAAGTTCTCTTTGGAAGATGAAAGAGAGTTTTGGTAAACAATCAATGCTAAAAAACTTGAATTATGATTTTGAGATTTAACCTATATGTTGTCATTTCCTATGCATGATCCTTATGAGGACATAAGGTCATCCTTATCATCTTTTTGAATCCATGTATTTTACATATTTTTGATACATGATGAATCAATAGCCTCTTCCTTATCTCCTTGCACTAATAATGTTGGATAATTATTTCTTGTATTATCCTTCCTTCAGTTTTCAATTTCACTTTCTCCCTTTAGTGTAACTACTTCCATTCCCTTTGATGTTGCACGGATGTGAGAGACTTGTGGTGCAATTGATGTATTGAAATCACTTGTCTCATGTTCCTTGGAGTGCTCATGACATTCATTTTCTATTCTTAAGTCCAAGCTATGACTACTTTACTTCTTAGGTGGGTACTTTAATTGCTCTTGTCGCCATTGATCTTGTACATCGGCTAAAGTAACTTCTTGTTGTTCTTTCTTTGGAAGGAAAGTAGGAAGAGTTGGTCTATATTTAAGGGTATGATATCTTGAACATTCATCATTTATTATGTTTTCCTCTTGTTTGGTATGATCAATATTGGTTATTAATCCCACTAACTTAACCATTTTTTTCGAATCTCTCTTTTTCCTTTGATGAATTGATCCAAGAGACTATTAAGTCTTTCATTTTCTCCCATTTTTTTGAACCTCTTTGATATACTAGTTCCTTAATTGTTCTCATCTCTACAAGCTAGTAGGTTCATGAGCTTTGATACCAATTGTAATGTCCCCTTTTTGGGTTATATGGGACACTATGTGAAATATGAAATTCCTCTTGTAAGTTTAATTTCAATAATGCAATTATATAGTAATTAATGCAATAACAATGATTATCTTAGAATGAATAACTAGTAACTCCAAATGCAATAATGAATTATCACTATATAAGTAATTGGTAATTCCAAATGCTAGCACTACAACTAAATATACTTCAAGAATGTAGATATGTGTATTACTGGTAATTCCAAATGCATACAATGAACATCAAAATGATTCAATAATATAGATAACATGAAACCCCTTCAACTAGGAAAATACAAAACACATCAAAACTGACAGTGGAAGTCTAAAAACTAGAATGTTATGCTATTTGATACACAATGAATGCATCCACAAGTCAGTACCTCAAGACACTTAACAAGGCTCAAAATATTCAACCACCAACTAGGCCCTTTTAATTTGTTTTATACTTACGCAAGAATGCAAATTACAAGCTAGCTAGAATAGACACTTTACAAAACCACTACAATCTGCAAACTAGGGACTAGAAATGATCATATGGGCTGAAAATGGGAAAAATGCCTTTTCACATGATAAAACATGAAAATCACAAGGTATCTAAATGCATGAAGGCCAAAACAGTGCACTTACTCAAATTGTCAAAGGGCTCATTAGGTGAAATATGAAATTCTTCTTGTAGGGTTATTTTAAATAACATAATTATAAAGTAATTAATGCCATATTAAGGATTATCTTAGAACAAATGATTGGAAATTCTAAATGCAATAATGAATGATCACAGTATAAATGACTGGTAATTCTAAATGCATATGCTAAACATCAAAATGATTCAAAAATGCAATTTATAATATTAAGCATTTTTCTGATTTAATGATATAATATATGCACGATACCCTGTAGGGATGGATCCGATCTTCGATCGTGATGTACATGTTGCAATTTACAAGATAATAATGGTTTCAGGTAGAGATATGTTGTCTCTGATATTCTAGAATTGTATATGCAATTGCCTTGGTTATATGAGTCATCTTTGATATATATATATTGGTATATGGTCCTCACTAAGGTGTCATCTCTTATAGATAAATGTAGTGTCTGCACCAATGGTTTCTATCACAACCTTCTATGATCTATAATCGAGCTCTTCCACAAGGAAAAATATAAGTTTATAAATGTCCAATCTTCATTATATCTGAATTGAATGCGGGTCAGTCCTCTTATATCCCATGTTTGAGATGAAGAGTCACACATGAGGGATATGACTCTTCCCTTGATTGCATCATTCTATAATACTCCTATTCACACCTTACAATTATAATTCTATCCTTATTAAATGATGGATCTTTCCTAACTAATTACTGATATGTAATTATCAATTTACCATCATCAATTATTTAATCTCTCTAAGATATTGGTAACACATATATCGACAACCAACTATCTTCTATCAATACAATGACTCATAATTGTCCCTTCTAATAATTGATCAGACACTCCAACAATCATAGACTCTTTGTATTATCAATGGTAATCACAGTGACCATTATTATTGCTTATATCTTCGTACCTTCATCATAATCAATCAGTTATGGTAATGAATGAATGTAAACACTCCATCTTTGAGTATAGATGGAGTAGTTGACTCCTGTAAATGTATCCTTGATCGAGATGACCCCGTTATGAATGATTATCGGTTGGAATAAATGGTGCTTCTGTGAGTTCCTTGACAAGATACCCTTGAGTCAAATGACCTTTTAGGATGTTGTTATTTAGTCTTGTCTAACCGTTTTCATTCATCCTTCTACATACTCCCTGTATTCAAATAGTGATTATTTGACTACGCTGACTATATCCTTGTTGGTAATATTCGTCATTGTTACTGAGAATTTCCACTGATGCTTCTCCTGGATTTTTCAACCTATTTTCAATGAGTCATCTTTATACATCTTCTTGGTTTTAGGTCATTTCATATATCATTTGTAATTAAATCGACTTCATGTATTTAGTCGATATCCTTAGGAGTCCATTATTATAGTCAATACCTCTATTTGAACCGAATTCCTTTATTGCTGGTATTACTTCATCATTCCCTGTTTCATAGGTTATTTGGCTATGAATAAGTTATTTGGCATTAGGCGGTTGCTGCTTTTCTTTATAATAGTTTGATCTTGTATTCGATTTCAGAAATGGGAGCTTAAATAAACTTAATATAAAAATATTTAAAACTTATTAAATATTTAATTGATTATAGAACCATAAGTTTCAATCTTTAATTAAAACTTATATAATCGTATATCACTTTATTGGTCTTGAGTTGGGGATATTACATGGGGTATGTTGAATGTGACTTGTTGGTTTTCCCTAGCTATGAATGGAGACAAAATTAAATTTGAGACCATTACTTGTGATGATGTTAAGAGAAATAAAATTATCATTTGGAAATTGCCTTCATGGTTCTAATCCAAATATCACCAAATTATTCTTCAACGGATGGAAAAACAAAAACCTCACGGTGTATGGAAAGATAGTGGAAGTCAATGAGTAGTTTATTTCTCAAGTTACTGGTCCCTCAACTACGGGGAGGAAAATATTTAGGGATAGGAAGTCTTATAAGATTGTTGTCCAAAATTTCCTCAAGGGCAATGAGGAAAAGAAGATGGTGAAGAAATCCAATGGTGGTTATCAAATTAAAGCCCTAACGAAGCTTTGGGTTGTGGTAGTAAAGTTAATCATGCAATATTTCACTTTATATGGAAGATATACTATTATCTTTTGTTTCCCTTTTTCCCTTTTGAATCTCCTTAGACATAAATACAAAACTTAATTTTCCATCTTATCTTCTTGCTTCTCTTGGATTGAGAACCAAAGAATATTCCAAAAATGCTAGAAACCCTCTCCTACATGAGGGTTTGATTCTTATAATAATGTCGGAGCATGTCAAATCCCTCCCACCCTTCCCTATAGACAATAAACATAAATATGATTCTCTAATTCTTGTGGAGGAAGAATTTTAAAGATTTTATTTGGGAGATGGTATGCACACTTTAGTGATGAGGGCTCTAAAGATGAGGAATGACACATTGATGGTGAGGACTATGAATCCCAAGAGGAAGAGGATTCCCATTCATTTAAGGTAAATAATGTTAAGTGTTTAACACACTCTAGATGTTGAGAGGGGGGTGAATCAACATAAACCAAAATCTTACTTGATTAATCAATTGACTTCAATATTCACCACATAAAATATTAAGAAAATAATGAACTTAAAAAAAGCATGAATACCAAGAATTTTATGCATGGAAAACCTAAACTAGGAAAAATCACGATGATCACTTGCCCAAACAGATAATTTATTGATGTATATAGTCTAATTACAAAGATAGTAGGAGTTCATTGCTCTAGACTTACAACCAAAGGCTCGCTGTCAATGCAACATTTAATACAAATAAGATCTCATTGCTTTGAACTTTCAAATAAAGGCACACTGCCAAAGTAGAAAGATGCTACAAATAACTTGTGCACCTAAGACTCACTATTCTAGAACAAGGTACAACTCATCACAATAGATAAAGATAAATTTTCTTGATAATGCAGTCAATATGCAAAACAATGTTAACCTCAACAACACATTCTTACTATCTTTTCTTCTCTGTCACTATCACAAAATAGCAGCCACGTAAATTGAACTCTTCTGTTCTAAAACTTTTCATATAGATCTTCATTAATTCACCCACAACACACTCTCTTACAATTTTCCAAAGAACATACTATAAGTATATACATGACAGATCATTAAAGTTTACAACAAGATCAACCATGCTAAAAGTATATTATAATTAAGTTACAAGTTGTCCATGAAAACAAAAAATTACAATAAGGTCCCATGTCATAAGTATCTAGACCAAAACATATATTATACCTAACATGGACCCAACTAAATAAGAGATAAACATTAAATTCATAGGTCACACATAGCACAAACTCATCTAGATAAGAGGTTGACATTAAATGCAATACATAGACCAAAAATATGAAGCATGATCCACTCCAAGAGAGAGAGGAACCATGTGTTGGAAGTGTGTCAGCACCTCTCATGGGATTTGCGACATGACTTAACCACCTCCTATAGATTCTATAAGTCTGGTGGTTGTATCAAGCATTGATAGGTTGATCTTTTGGTACAATAGAAACTACTACTTGTAACAAGTGGTATCAAAGCTTGGTCATAGGTTTGAATCTATGCAAGCCATGGTGAGTGACATTGGGAGGGGGATAGTTGGAAATGCATCAACATCCGTCATGGGATTCGTGACATGGCTTAATCACCTCCTTTGGATTATATAAGTCTATTGGTCAAGTATCATGCATTAATAGGTCAATATTTTGGTACAAAAATAGCCACTACTTTTAACACCATGAACATGTTGCACATAGCCCAATGTCAAATCTACAATTACTGGAACAACCTCCATAGCCATCTCAAATGTGTAGAATCACACTAACCAAGGAATCACATAACTTTCCAACTATATTCATACCTCCACACACCATGGTAATCAGATCCACATGTCCTGTTAGAAATAATATTACATGGAAAAATTCCACATCAGAAGCCATCACACCACATTTTTAGACTAGACCACAAATTGACGATAACTACAACACTTGAAAACACATTTCTCAAATCACCAAGAATAGTTTCCATATTACCAAGAAACACTACAACTTAGACCAAAACCTAAATATAATTCAAATCATAATTTCATATCTTCATCCTTGATTTCCAGAGAAAAAACTTTTTGGAAAATGCAACTGAATAACTATTATCTTCATCTACATAACTTTTTTACTAAACCACTAACGTTTGGACATAACCATTGACTTTCTGCAGACTTGAGAAAATAACTTTGAAATACTTAAAAACATCATTCTCACAATTTTTAGGATACATACATGCCTTCTACTATTCTTAAGCACTGAATACATACTTGTCTTCCATTATTCTATAGGTTTAGAAGTGATAACATGTTCAACATACAACCTTACTTATTTCTAACCAACATCCTTCATCCACACAAAAGATATACTTGAACATGTCATCCGCAAATAATTCCAAACACAAGTGTAAGAGAAAACACCTCTGAACCATGGTATTTGACATCAATGACAACAAACAACCAAACATATATTTCCAACAATCTCCCCCTTTGTCATTGATGGAAAAAAAATTACCAAAATGTTTTATTACTAAGATATCAATCACTATCAACTCTCGCTTACTAAAATAACAAAAACATTTCTAGAAACATTTTCCTTATCATTCTCCCCCTTTTCCATCGAGGAAAAGGGCTAAAAACATACTTACCATTGCACAACTTTGATAACACCTAGTAGCATCAATCCAAAATAATATAAGTTAGAAATATCCTTCTATAAAGATGCACCATATTGATGCACTAAGCTATAAGGAGGGGCAATAACCCCAAGATTCTCCTAGAGAAACTCAAAAGTATCTCAATCAAATGATGGAACATATCTCCAGTTGTCTTGAATCCTTCATACTAACTCAACATAGTAATAATATTTTTAACTAACCAATCATTTTCATTTGATGAGATAGGAGAAGCAACATGCTCCTCACCAGCAACAATCTATATGCATCAATACCTACAATTTCTTAATGTTTTCAAATAATTTTTTTTCTTTATCTTCATTGTCATTTGAAATAATTTCACTGGAGAAAAGAAGTACTCTAAACACATCCATCTGACACTCATATCTTGATTACAAGAGGAAAAAACCTCTGTAAGAATATTTCTCATACTTACACATTATCTTTATCTTTCCCTTCAAAAAAAATAATAGATAGTTCTACAACAACTTCAATCCTTACAACACCAATAACCTTCAAATTATCAATAATGCTCATTCATTCTTCCCTAGTAATTTCACAGGATAATGTAGTTGCTCAAATAAATTTAGACTCTACCTCTTCTATGTAGAAAATATTCTTATCAACATAGAAGACAACATCATCCTTAAATCAGTTGATTTCCATAGGAGGAGACTAGTTCCACAAACTCATCCTATCCTTTTGATGCAGGGGCATTGTAGGGTACTTAGAAAACCTGCATGGTGGTGTGTTGAAGTGGTTGTTTGTTGCTTGGTTGCAACTTCAACCGACAGTCTTAGTTATTGAAGGAGGCTTGGTCACTGAAGGAACTTGGTGAAACCTCTAGCATTCAGTGGAACATGTACTTGGTGATGCTTGTGGTGCTCAGTCAACATTCTTTCTCAGTGATGCTTGGTGTGCTTGGTTTTTTACTGGTGCTTAGTAGTTATGGTTTACCAACTGGAGTTCTTAAAGTTTTGGTTGGCTGACTTGGTGTATTTAATGTTGGTAGCTTTTGTTGTATTCTCCTATGTGGATCTAGAGGCCGACATGGAGAATTAATTTTTTGTAAGGCTATTTGTGAGTCAATTGTTGTTGCATTTAATATTTGTTTATAATAGAAGCCGACTTGGCTCAGGAGTTAATTATTTCTTCCAGATGGCTTTTGGTTGAGAAAATGTATTTAAGGAGTGCTTAGGTAGTTGTTTAGGAGGAGATAGTAGATTGGTAGATTATAGTCAATCAGTGGAAGTAGCTAGGAAGGATAGCAATTGGATCCTATTATCTGATAGTTGTAATAACAAAGCTAGTGGTTTACATGCTTGGAGACAAGGAGATTTCTTGGAGGCTTGTGAGCTCAAGTTTAGATCTACCTTAGGGTTTCCATCAGTTTTTGATATGTTTCAGAGCTGGACTAGCTAGGAGATTGCATAAATACTTTTGTAAGTAATTATATTTGGCCCTAATCCAGAAGGCCTTATAGTTGGGCATGTTAATGAAAATTCTATTGAAATATTATCTTGTTGTGTTATTCTACATTGTTGGTGTTTGGTTGCAAGTTTGGACAGTCCTTTATTGGATCCTCCTTACTTTGATTGTGTCACCTTCAACATATCAAAGAATCTTCTATAGTCAACAACATTTTTATCCAAGTTATCCAAATGCATAACATTTCTCCAATCCACATTTGAAAAAAACTTAGTATGAACAATCTTTGAAACATCCAAATAACTAATACACCATTTACAAAACCATGCAATCATCTTTCCAGACCACAAAACACAAATCTTACCTATGAAAAATTATTCACGTCTTATTGCCATTCTGATAATATACTCATCATATAGCCTTGAGGTTGGAAATAGATTCATATGAAAACTCCCCCTCAAACCTTGTAGTCTAATTCATTTAACAAAGGAAGAAACAACATCTAGAATGGATGTTGGACCACCATCAAAAGAACCTTTTGTGTTGTTCATCAAATATGTTTTGTTCCTTTCTTTTGAGTCTTTTTCAATCATTAAACAATCATGGACTATTTATCCATACTTTTTCATAACCTTCCAATATTCCTTGTCATGTTATATAGTTATAGAAAACCAAACCATCCTTTTTCACTTTTACACCTTCATTATTCTCGGCATTGATATTTATACTACATTTGAAACCTTTTTGTGTCCATATCTATTGTAACCATAGAAATATCTATTAAAGCTATTAACATTTATATTCACATTCACTCTACTAAATTTCTTAACATTTGTATTCAAGCTCACTCTATTTATTTATTGAACTACCTTATACCCTAGCTTATTGCAATGATAGAATCTTCCACTAAAAATAGATTTATTTTTTAGACTTCTACATTCATTAAATTTGTGCCCTACTTTATTGCACAAAAAATAGACTCTATTAAAATATGAATACTTGGAATGAATAGGAGGAGGTCTCCAATTCATCAACCCCTTTTTGTCCTTTGCCTACATCTAATCTACAAAATTCTTTTTGTTTTTCACCTTCTTCCAGTCTACCAATTCTTTTTTGTCTTCCACCTACTTCTACTCTACTAGTTCCTTTTTGCCTTCCACTTGATTTTGGTCTACCAAATCATTTTCATCTTCCACCTTCTTTTGGTGTATCAAATCCTTTTTTCCTTCTTCCTGCTTCTGGTCTACCAAAACCCATTCAACTTCCACTGATTTTTTATTCCATTCATTCTTTCCTCACTATTCTATAGTAATGCATAATCCACTTTGTCTTGTTTGAGTTTCATCTCAACTTCATCTCCCCATCTTCCATTGAATTGAGTAATAAAACACAGATTCTCACATTTATCTTCAATATAATAGATATTCTCAATAGTCGTAAAACCTTCAACAACTCTTCTACCATTATTTTTTCTTTTTGATAATACAACCATCACTTTTGAACATAACTTCATAGCCTTTCTTACACATTTGACTAACACTTAAAAAATTATGTTTCAAACCTTTAACATAATAAACATCATTAGTTCTATGCTTAGCATCAATTGAAATGGTTCCCATGCCTTTGATTTGTGCACTTCCTTCTCCTACAAATCTAATTGCTCCACCATCATATTCTTAGAACTTCATAAATATTCCCTTGTCCCTTGTCATGTGATTTGAACATCTAGAATCTATAATACATGCACCTGCAACAACTTTAGCATGTAATGCGATCTCCTCTTTATTTTTTAAATAACCATAAATAGATATTCCTCATTGTTTCATTAGTATCCTTATCTTCATATAGCTATTCATCCATGGAACATAAGCTCTTTTCACCCTTGCCTTTGAAATTTATTATTTTCTTGAAATCACCTTTCTTTTGATTTCTTTTTCTATCATCATCTTCTAATTCACTTTGATATTCCTTATACTTAAAATCATTAGAAAAATGTCTTATCCTTCCATAATTAAAGAACTTAAGAGGTAACTTACCTTTTGTTTAGGTGGAAAATGGACGCTAATTAATTATGTAATGTAAACTATGTGAGATGTGTTCATTAATTAACCATTTCCACACTAACATTAGAAATACAAGAGAAAGAGGGGCTTCCAGACATAAATCTTAATAAAACCTAAGTTAGATTAGCAAAACCCTAAGAAGATGATGGTATACTAATGCTAAACCCAAATTATACTAAGGAAGTACAAAAGCAATTCCTCTTTCATGCATTGTAAGATTTGATTAAGGTTGTGTAAACACACTTATAAAATTAAACTAATTGATTTAGCAAGATAAGTAATAGAGATCTAGGTGCTAAACGTAAGAAATCAACCCAATTAATATGTGAAAATAGATCTAAACTAACATGTGAAATAGATAATGAGGTACTCACCTTGAAGTATGAAGAGGAATATGTTTTTTCTGCTCTGCAAACTATTGTTAGGAAACTGTAGCTGAATTTTTGACTACTGATCTACAATCACAACTGAAAACCTAGAAAATGATGAAAATCATAGGCTACCAAGAACAGGTCGACCATGTTACCGTGTTCCGAAATAGGTCAACCAAGTCACTATGTTCCTGAGGCACTTTACTAAAGTCGACCCATATTTTTCTAGTAGATCTTTGTCTACAACTTCCAGATCTGTACCTGCAATTATGAGATCCTTCTCTTGCACATAGAAAACTAGGTCTTGGGGTTGGGATGGATAAGGGATTTCCTTGGTCAAGCCCTAGATTGAGGAATCAAGCTTGAATTTTAATGTAAATGTATAAATAAAATAATACAAATGTAAATATTCACCTTGCTCAAAGAAACCCTTGTCAATAAGGATTTTGTTGTGTTTGTATGTTGATCTTGAACTTGCAATGTAGGAAATCTCCACAAATGTTGTGGATCTACCAAAATCACTTCATAGAGCCATGGATGTAAGTTTACATCAAATGAAGAAGATGATGAATGTCTCAATATAGATCTCCTCCCTTGAATGCTTGAAGGCTTGAATGTGAGATTTCTATCATGAATTTTTCCTCTCATTCTTCTTCTCTCTTGCTTTCTTTTTTTTGCTCACCTCTTAAAATTAGGTTCCTAGGCTTCCTTTTATACAAGTTTCCAAGTGAGAAAATAAAGCAATCCAACAAGGTCACCAAATTTTAAGAATTAAATCCCCAAGACAACATTGGGCCTGAGGCTCACAACCCCTAGGGAATAGGTAGACCTATTTCAAAATAGATTGACATGGTTGGCCTATTTTGGAACAGGTCATCCTGGTCGACCTATCCTTGAGGAATAAGTTGACTTGGTTGACCTATTATAGGGTTGGCCCATAGGGAGCTAGTCCTGAGGTCTCAGAGATTGCATAGTTGAAAAGGGATAATATGTGATAGAGCAGGAGAAAAAGGGGACTGAGCACAAATCCATCCACAAACCAAAAATTTGATAAAGGACAGAAGCTAAAAGGTCTTAAATGAAGAGTGCATCCATTTTAAGATGGTACACCTTTGTATATACCAATGCCTCCCTTGAATCTTCTTGAAAGATATGCTTCATCTTCCTCTAACATATTTCATGTCTCAAATTCAACTTATTCAACAACTTTGAATGCAATCTCTCTCTTTTCCCTTTCAACTTCTACAATCTAAAATGTAGAAAGTGAACCAATAAGTTGATTGATTGAATACTAATTTAAATCATTTATCTCCCTTATTGAACATGTAATTGGTATAAAATCATTTGGTAGGGTTAATAAGATGTTAACTATAACATTTTTGTCCTCTATATGTCCTCCACTAGCTTTGATTCCATCAACAACATCAGTGACTCTTTATATGTATCTCTCAACACTCTCATCTTTTTCCTTTCTTAAAACCTCATACTTCTATTTGTGATTCATTTCTTATTTTGTATTTAATCTCTTCCATGTATACCAAGACCAACTTATCCCATATCTCTTTATCACTTTTTAAACCTTTCACCTTCCCAAATTCTATGTCACGTAAACTACTAAAAAGAATTTCTCTTGCATTCACATTAACTTATTTTTTTTTTTCTTCATCAATAGTCAGAGGTATTCCATAAGAAGGATAGAAACCAATTTGAATAACCTCCCAAATACCATTATACAATGTTTATAGATATGATTCTATCTTGTCCTTCCAATAAATATTCCAATAAGGAAAATTAGTGCCATCAAATACAAAAGTCTAAAAGTGTAAGTTTTGTACCATCCTCAATCTGCCTTAAACAGTTAAGCTTTCCAAAGAGGAACCTTGATTTGATACCAATTGTTGATTTAACTTCAAATGTTGGGGGGAAGGGGGGGTGAATCAACATAAACCAAAATACCACTTGAGTAATCAACTGACTTCAATATTCACCACATAAACATTAAGAAAATAATGAACTGAAACAACAACACATGAACACCAAGATTTTTATACATGGAAAACCCAAATTAGAAAACACCATGGTGAGAACTTAACCACAAAGATGATTCACTTATGTATTTAGTTTGATTACAAATATAGTAGGAGCTCACTACTTTGGACTTGCAACTAGAGGCCCATTGTCAATACAACACTAAATACAGATATCAGCTCACTGCTCTAGACTTGCAAACAAAGGCACATTGCCAGAGTAGCAAGACATTACAAAGAACTTGTGCACCTAAGAATTAATGTCCTAGGGACAAGGTACAACTCTTCACAATAGATATAGATAAATTCTCTTGATAATACAATTGATTTACACAACACTGTCAACCTCAACATCACATTGTTACTACATTTTCTTCTCTACCACTATCACAAAATAATAGCCTCATAAACTAAACTCCGCTCTTTTGAAATTCTACATATAGATCTTCACTATTTATCCCACAACATACTCTCTTAGAATTTTTGAAAGCACATGTTGTACTTATATACAAGATAGATCATTGGATTAAATTCATAGGTCACACATGGCATGAACCCATTTGGATAAGAGATAGACATTGAATGCAATACATTGACCAAAAATATGAAGCATGATTTGCTCTAGGAGAGAGAGGGGCCATGAACACACTACACATATCTTAATGCTAGATCCACAATTATTGGAACAACTTACATAGCCATCTCAAATGCATATAAACACATTAACCAAGGAACCACCTAGCTTTCCAATTTTATTTGGACCTCCACACACCATGGTGAGATTCACACGCTACATTAGAAACAATATCACTTGCTAGAAATCCACATCAGAAACCATCACAACACATTTCCAAATTAGACCACAAATTGATGATAATTCTAACACTTAAAAATATAGTTTTCGAATCACTAGGAACAATTTTTGAATCACCAAGAAACACCACAACCAATACCAAAACTTGAATATAATTCAAATAACATCTACATATCTCATCCTTGATTTCCAGAGTAGAAACCTTCTAAAAAATACAACTAAATAATTGTCATCTTCAACTGCATAATTTTGTTATTGAACCACTAACATCTGGATGAAACCATTAACTTCTATACCTGAGAAAATAACTCTAAAGCACTAACACACATCATTTCAAAATCTCTAGAATACATAGTTACCTTCCACTATTCTCTAGCACTGAATATATACTTTTCTTCCACTATTATATAGGTTTAGAAGCACTAACATGTTCAACACACAACCTTACTTATTTTCGACCAACATCTGGACAAAAGATATACCTGGACATGTCATTAACAAATACTTTTGGACACAAGTGTAAGAGAAAACACCTCTAACACCTCCAGACGATAGTGTTTGACATCAATGACAATAGACAACTGGAAACATATATTTCCAACATTGAGAAGAAGGGGAAAGGGATTAAAAGGGAAACTTCAAAGTCAGGGAATGATGTTTCTCTTTGGGGTGATTTACCAAAAATGTTCTTTATGGAGGCAAATTTACAATGAAATGGGAATGCCATAGAGACCAAGGGAATGAGAATTTCAATGATGGGCTAGTAGGATAACTTGAATCTAGATCCTTCCCCTCTACCTCCCTATCCTCCCATTAATGGTGAACGGAGAGAAGCTCAACCTCCTTTTATGTGTTTTCTAAATAAGGACTCTCCCTTCTTATGTGTTGATAGGTAGGATCCAAAGGACTTGTTGGTGGTAGTAGGGCGGTTGTGGTAGACCAATTTTGAATGTCTAAGCAATTTTTCCTTGAGATTAATTATGTCCATAAAAAAATTCAATCAATTCAAAGAAAAATCACCTCTATACATAATAGAGATGGTACTTCTAGAGAAGAGGGTGATGAAAAGATGTTGGTCATTCTTAAAAACATGGTTGTTCAAGTCAATTCCCCAAAATCTAGTAAGGAGGGTTGCATTGTAGGGTTGGAGACCAAGATGAAGAAGATTAATGATAATTTGATAAACCTTATTAATATGAGTGCTAGGGTGATTCACACTTGTGTCGAGAGTATTGAATGTCTAGTAGAGTAATGATAGAAGCTTCAAGCTCCTAATATTGTGGATGTGGAGAGTGTTGAAAAGAGTTTCTAGGCTGCTAATGAGAAGGTTCCTTGCACTCGTACATGAGGAAAATTAAAGAAGAATTTTGAATTGGCCAATAATGAGCTTCGAGACATAAAAAATCTATATCAAAATCTTAATGTTTTGGAAGAAGTGGTAGTGGATGCTCTCAAGAACCTCTAGTAGCTCTTTGTGTTTGTTCCTTGTGATTCTGTTGTTTCTACTAGTGTCTTTTCTATGTTTGGTGTTTGGCTTATAGTTGGCTATTGATTAGTTGTGTTTATCTTGTTGGAAACATTTTATAAGTAGGGTTTTGGTCCCTTAAAAACCTATTTTACCCTTAAAAAAAATCAAATAGAAAAGATATTGATAAAAGTTTATAGTCAAGACTTACCACTAAACATGAGCTTGCAACATCTCATCTTGCACAACAATGAAATAAAAGTTCTTATTTATACAATGGGAGAGACATGAAAACAACACAATAGTCGCAATTGTAATACCCCAAAAATGGGCTATAGGACCATTAACCTCCTACATTGACAAATAAATCGAAATCGACCTTAAAGTCCTAAAGTCCTAACCTAAGGCACATATGCACATCAGATCATCGAAATCGACCTTAAAGTCCTAAAGTCCTAACCTAAGGCACATATGCACATCAGATCATCGAAATCCTAATTGATTGTATCCTACTTTTGCATTGGGGAATATTCTTGAATATTCCTAATTTATCTTAATTAAATATTATTTGGTGATAAATCATATTTATCCTAAAGTCAATTAATTGAATATGTTGAATATTTGATTAATTAAATTTAATTCTGCCACTTAATTAATTTAATTAGATTTAATTATATTTATTCCTAATTAATATTATTTAATTTTGACAATAAATCAAAAATCCTACAAATAATTGATTAAATCGAATTGTCAATATTTAATGATATAGTTTTGGAATAAGGTTTGATTTAATAATTGATTAACCCATAAATCAGTTATTTTAATTCAAAAATTAGTTAAGTTGAGAATAAATCACTTGGAATATTAAATTAATTCATGATTATCCATGCACATTAAAAAAAAGTAGTTAAACTTTAAATCAACAAATCAATTCAATTTGTTAACTTTCTAAAATCAACATGTGATTGTGAGTTGAAAAAATAAACTGAACTCTTGATTTGAGTTAAAAAGTTGTTTTTGCATGATTTTGTGAGTTAACTATTTCTAATTCATTGATAACTCAAAAATCAAGCTAAGTTCATCAAAGAGTGATTTATGGCTTTTTCCATGCACCCTCAAGCCCTGGATTTCTATATAAACAAGGCTCAGTCCTTCACAAATGATCCTTCAACTATGCTTTCAATTACTTAGAGAATCAAGCTCTTGCGAATACATGATTGTGAGATTTTTGCAATTTCAATTCATTGTTTTCAATTCATTCATAGCATTTCATAGCATTGTTAGATTAGATTTGCAATTTATTTCAATCCATTTTAGATCAAATTCATATTAGTTTTTCATCATATTGCATAGAAAATCCAAAAATATAGATTAATCTGCATCCATACTTTCATTGCTTTTATCATTTCAAATCCTTCATTTAGGTATTGCATTGTCATTGATCTTGGTCATAATCTAAGAATATCAAACTCATACCTACTAAAAGGTAGTAAATCGCCTGGCTAGCATTTTTGTTTCATTTGCAGATTTCTTGATTTGCTAACCTCTAATGTTTTACTGAAGTGTTGTGTCCATAGCTAGGTACAAAATTCATGCACACATTTCTAGCGCCCATAATGGGGCCTTACAATGGGTTTCCATTTTGATTCTATCAATTTTTCTGACAATTTCATTCAAGCTTCAATTTTTAATTTTTTTTCCTTTGTACGATTTCGTACGACATTTCAAAAAGTCGTATCAATTTACTCTGGTTGTTGTATGACAAATGACATTCTGGATTGTCATATGGGTTGTTATGTAGTCTCGTCTGGAAGCTAAATTGTCATATGAAAATAGATCTACTGTCGTATCATTTCCTGATTGTCGTATGGAAAAGGGAAGAAACTCGTACGAGTTTTGATGCTAGTTTTGCATAATCGTATCATGTTTTTGAGTAGTCTTTTCAGATTTTGATTTTAGATTTCTACTGACAGCTAACCCTAATGATTGATACTTTTTGTTTCAGGTCATTTTTGGCAGCCTAACGATATTTGTGTAGGATGAAAGATGAAGATTGAGCATAAAAACCCCATTCTTTGGCCTTTCTTATCTTGACTTCTAAGCCATCTTTTGTAGATAACCCTACTTTCAAAAAATTCGCTAGTAAAAGAAAGCTTGTTCTACAAAAAATTATGATAAGTGGTTTTGCAGGTTGCCTACTATCATTCAAGAAAACATTGTATTTGATTAAATTTCATTTTCATAGGCACTTAGTTTAATAGGTACGTGTGTCTATTTCCATTGAGGAAAATACTCAAGGGATTATTCTCTTCTCCTTCTTAGGAGAACTAGAAAGCCAAAAAGTGTCTTCCTTGGTGCCAGTTTGTGTACTATCTCTAGATTAATACTGCTTGGCATGTCTTGGATAGGGAAAAGGACAAGGTTAGGAGATTATGCTCTTCTCTTTCAAAGAATTAGAAACCCAGATCCTGTGGTCCCCAACCTCACATTTTAATTAATCCTTTAGAGGGCCTACTGGAGAGGTAAAAAGCTCCCAGGAATGACCCAAGTGGGGAAAAGTCTTAAATCAACTCTTTGACCCCACTATAAAATTTGACACTTCCTTGAGGTTAAAGCCTCAGAAAACATAGTTGTGTTTTTTCCTTGGCCTCGTGCCATGAACACACTTTGATATTGTGTAGAGCGAAGCCGCTTGAATCTTGCTTGCGAGACTACACCTGTCAGAGCGCTCATAGGGTTAACAACCATAATCCTGCTTGCAGGACTATGAGAGATAGTTGTAAATGGATGCCCTGATTAAAATACTAAGCTATTTTTTCTACCAATCCACCCCTAAAGGATTTGCAGTGCTTGTGCGAGGTGAATAGTAATCACCCCAAGAAACACATCATATTGAGCCCTCTTTGATGCTTGAACTCAACTAATATTGGCTTCAACATCAATTACATGTTGTTGGACCTGCATATTCTGAGGAGTCCATGACTGTGTTCCTAAGTCAATAAGCAAGTAATACATCTCTTCTCCTAGCTAGGGTAAGATAGGTGTGATTGATTCATTGAGTCAGTTCCCTCTATTTTCTATGATTGTGAGGCTACTGCTATGTTAAAAAACCTCAGATAATCCATTTCACAGATCTACAAAAACTTGGACAGAGAAATTTACAATCAACTTGATACTAAAAACACCAAACAGCTGAAAAATTGATCAAATCTGAAGCAAAAATCCTTTCTGGTGTCAACTATCATCCTGGAAAATCAAAAGTCATACTAGTTTTGCCAATTGTCATTTCAGAACCCCCATAAACTCATATGGTAACATGTACTCTATCATATGATTATTGTCAGAAAACCTAAGAAAATTTAATACTAGAGTTAATTTTCATACGAGTTTTGCCAATTGTCGTATCAAACCCCATCTTGACTCCTATGAGACTGGATAAAGTCATACGAGAGTTGTGTCAAAATTTTCAAAAAACCTTCAAATTTGTCAAAAATTCAATCATTGCAGTCAACCACCAGATTCTGTCATAACATTCACTGTGTCAGGAATAGAGCAGAAAAACTAGAAAAATCCAATTCATTTTCCTAAAGTGGTCTCTTGAGTTTGATCTAGCCTTCTGATTTATCGATTTGAATCCCATTTCATCTTTTATCAAAACCTTGTCAAAATCATCTTCAAATTCAATCCTCAAAACAACTAAGTGTTGTGAGCTTGTATCTGCTATCTTTTAGGCATCTACCCATACATCTAGGGCACATTATCTTACACTTACAATCTTTTCATCAATCAACCAATCCAATCTTGACAAGGTTGCATCATTTGATTTTCTCAAATCAGGTCATTCATCAGTTGTCTAAATCTTACTCTTATAATTCAGTCGAGGTTAATGGTGGAAACCAGAGCTTCCTCACCCAGAAAACCTAGAGAAGAACCAAAATCTCACCTTTGTCTTCTTACATTATTCAAACCATTAATCAACCTTACAATACAACTCATTATGAAGAAGATGCTCTAGGTAATCTACATCTGAAAGAAGGTTATTCTAATCCTCCTCAATCAACCCACAGAGGTAATCAATCGACTCCACACCAATCAATCCTCGGGAGTCCTCACAACGCCACAATGTCTCAAGGAGGAGCAAACCAAGGCTCCCAAGGTCATCACTCTAATCATGGTGGAGATCCTAAGCCAACACCATCTGAAGTTGAATGATATAGAAATGATGAATTCTTTCGAAAAATGATGAAACACTTCTTGCAAGAAGAGAAAGAGGCCTATTTCTTACAACTAGCTCAATAAGGAGCCAAACTTCCTCCAAACTTTAATGTCAATAATATCATCACACAAGAGGAAGAAACCCCCATCACAGCCATGATGAAACAAATGCATGTCATGCAAGTTAAGCTCAACAAGCTGGAAAAGGAGAAGGAACCTAAAGAATTCTCTATGGAGGCTCTATGCTTCTTTCCATTCGATAAAAACTTGTACATGCCACCATTCCTAAAAAAAGTGGAGATACCAAAATATGACAAATATGATGGAAACTCTGACCCCCAAGATCATGTTAGAGAATTTTGTACTCAATCCATGGATTTTATGCATGAACCAACCTACTTAATGCATCTTTTCCCACAATCTTTGGGAGGAGTAGCCATTCATTCATTCTCTAGAATGCCTCCAACAATCAAGAATTTTTAGGAGCTGATCAAACTATTTTACCAACAATAATCCTATAATATTCAACATCTGGTCACTATGATCGACATCTACAATCTTAAACAAAAGCCAAGAGAACCCTCCCTGACCTTCCTCAAACACTAAAGGAAGAAATTTTCACTCTATGCCAGACAAATCCCTAAAAATGAGAAATTAGAAATCTTTATCAATAACCTAATTCCAGAAATCAATTATCACTTGCAAATACAGAATCATACTTCTTTTGAGAAAATGGTAGAAAATTCCATAAAAATTGAAAATATGCTTGCTCATAAAGGAGATATATCAGTTAAAAAAGATAGCAAGTATGAATTAGGTTCTAGTTCCAACAATAAAGATAAAGTAAAATTCTGGAACAAGATGTAACAGATGGTGTTGGCGATCACATCAGTGCTCCACCAAGGGCACCAACATTCAATCTCACCATTGGCACCCAAGCCATAAAAGCTTCTGAACTAAAGGCATCTGAATCTTCTAAAAAGCCTAATGACTATAAACCATGGGTTACAAAACCAAAGCGTGAGTTCACTCCTTTGGGTGAGTCCTTAGAATCTACCATGAAAACACCATTGGCAAACAAAATCATCTCATTGCCTGAGATAAAATCATATGATCCTAAAGTTAAACCTAAATGGTGGAAAGAGACTGATTTATGTGACTTCTATCGAAACAAGGGTCATAAAACCAATAACTACATGCACTTATAGCATCTCATACAAGAAAAAATTGATGATGGAGAAATTGTGATTGACAACCATAAAACCAACAATGATCATACAACATTCACGGAACCATTTCCAAAACATAATCAAGGAGATTCATCTTCTAAACCTAAAATGGGTTCTAAAGTCAATTACACCTACTCTAGAAATAATGATGTCATAAACATGGTTGCACCATGCCTATCTAAACATTGCAATGTCATCACCATTGTAAGAAGAGATAGAGATAATCAATCAACAAATGAAGTAACTCAATCACAAGCTTAGGTAGATCTATAAGGACAAAACTTGGGTTCACCAAATACCCCTAAGGTGCCTTTTAATATTTCATTTGATTCTAAACAGAGGGCTGCCTCAAAATCTGATGCAGGAACATCTTGGGTCTTTGAGCAATCTTGCATCAACCAAAAACATTTCCTGGTCTCTGTACCTATTTTTCTATTGTTTTCCTTATAATTGTTTCATTTTTTGGTTTCATGTTATGTGAATCTTACATGATGTTGAGGACCTATTTGGAAACCTTCTCCTATGGTCGCATAAGGATTGGATAGACCGTCTCAAAGTTACAGTTGTTTTCCTTGCTGTCGAAACTATATTTTCCTACAGTTTTGGTGCTAGTTGTGAGTCATGGTGCCAATGATCCTTAATGATTCAGCTTGTTTTCCTTTAGTTAATTTAAGAGGACCTAAATTAATATCTTTTCCCAAAGGTGCAAGTCCTAAGTCATTATGAGTCAAAATTTATGACCATTTTTTTGAGGGACCTATTTTCTGCCAATTTTCATGTGAAACATGGAGTGTTTCTTCTTGCGCGGTTTCGTGTGATCAAATGGGGCATTTCATAGTTAAAGGAATGTTCTTTGGTCATGTGAGGACCTAAATCATAAGGTAAATCAAGTGGTGATCACTCTTTCATTAGTTTTGATTTAAATCTTCCAGACTAGACCTATAATGTAATTAAATGCCTGACTGGACGACTTGTGGCTTAGCTGGCTATATAAGGAGTCTAGATTGATGTAGTTGGGAATCATGAGGGAGATCTAGGAAGGATTATCAATATAAAACATTGGAGACAAAGATAGGATGTGAGCTGTAATTCTGAATTCATAATTCTCATTGTATAAGGCCAAAACCCGGAAGGCCTCACAGCCGGGCATGTTGAAAGAAATAATATAAATTCTCTATTGTTGCTGCTAGTTGATTGTCTCATATCCATTGTGATTTCACTGATTTCATGTGATATTATATTGCTTCCATTGTGTAACTCTAAGTAGGGCTTGTTTGTGGATTCGAGTGGATTCAATTCTGTTTGATTTTGCTTGTATCTACCCTGCCCCTGCGTCAAGTGGTATCAAAGCCAGGTTCTTTCTTGTGGATTGGATCATGGAGAACCTTATTGTATTGGTTGTAGGGTGGAAGATCTGAGATCTGAACTATAACTTGTACAAGGTTATGATCTTGCTGGAACTTTATTGTCAAGATGGTTTGTGGTACAGGAAATGATAATGCTATCATGGATATGTTGAGGCAGATTGCAACTAGGCTTGAAGCTATAGAGATAGCCCAGAGAAGAGGAGCACATCTTGAAGATGTTAGTGATGAAGAAGAAGAAGCGGGACCTAATGTTGAACTTGAAGTTGAACAAGATGAGGAAAGACTTTTGAGAGTTTTGTCTAAGGCTAACTCCAAACCTACAGTTGAAGTTTCTTTCTATGATGGAAGACTTGAGACCGATGTACTTTTGGACTGGATCTCTGAGATGGATAAAACTTTGAGTATGAAGGAAATCTTGATAATAAGAAGGTTAAGATAGTAGTCAAAAAGTTGAAAGGTCATGCATCTCTTTGGTGGGATCATTTGCAAATTGAGAGACAGAACAGAGGAAAAGAAAAGATCAAGACATGGATGAAGATGCTCGGAAAGATGAAGAAGAAGTTTCTTCCAGTTGACTACCAAATTAGTTTGATGAGAAAAATGAAAAATTTGAGACAAAAGGACATGAATGTGAAAGAATATACTGAGGAATTTTACAAATTGGATATCAGATCTAGACATGTGGATGATGAAGTTGAGAAGGTGGCTAGATATCTGAATGGCCTGAGGACATCTATTCAAGATGAGATCAGCGATGTGAAAATAGATAGTGTGGAAGAAGCATACCAATTTTCTTTGAAGGCTGAAGATAGATTGACAAAGAGACATGAACAAAGACAAAGAGGAAGAGGTGGTAGATTTCAGAGAAGTAGAGGTAGATCTAATGGAGAAAGTAGCAGATCTGAAAATTTAGTAGAAGATAAAGGATGGGAAGATGACCCTGCTGGTAAAAGAGGTAATTACTCTAGAGGTAGCTATACCAGTTACTCTGGGAATAACAATAGTGGGAAAAGAGAAGAGAAATCTTGGTTTAGAGTTACTTGTTACAAATGTGGTGAAGAAGGACATAGAGCTTTTGAATGTACTAACTCTAGAAAGAAGATTGGAGGTAATGGTCAAAATAATTTGGCTTGTGAAGAAGTTGAGGAAGTGTCTAATGAACCTAAACATGGTGAGAACTTGATGCTAAGAAGGATCTTGTGGAATGAAGAAGCTGATGAGGAACCTATTTTGAGGAAAAGTTTGTTCAGAACCAGATGTAAGATCGCTGACAAATGTTGCAAGGTAATCATTGATAGTGGAAATTCTAATAATTTGGCATCTGAAGAACTGGTTAACAAGTTGTAGTTGCAGAGATTGAAACATCCTAAGCCTTACCATATTGCTTGGATTGAGGAGCATAAACTACTTGTAGTGAACAATGCCTTGTTAAATTCAAAATTGGGAATTATCATGATGAAGTCTTGTGTGATATTATGCCTATGGATTGTTGTCATATTATTTTGGGTAGACCTTGGCAGTATGATAGGAAAGCTTTGCATGATGGTAGATTGAATCAATATACGATTTGGATGGATGGAAAGAAAAAAGTATTATTGCCTTTGGTAGAAAATTTTGATGAAGGTCATTATACTACAATTTGAGTATGCTTGTTTGATGGTAAAACATTTACAAGAGAAATGAAAGAACATAATATTTGCTTTTCATTGAAGCATAAGAGTGGACAGTCAAATAAAGTTGCTGATGCCTTGAGCCAAAGAAGAAGTTTGTTGACAGAGATGAGAGTTGAGGTACTTGGTTTTGATGATTTGAAGTGTTTGTATGAGACTGACATTGATTTTGTAGAGCCTTGGAAAGCTTGTAAGGAACACACAGTGAGTGATAAGTGGACTGATTATTTCATTCAAGAAGACATGTTGCTTAAAGGAATTCAGTTGTGCATACCTAGAGGATCTATGAGAGAGAACTTAATGAAGGAGATGCATAGTGGTGGACTTGCTAGACATTTTGGGATTGATAAGACTATGAATTTGATTTCAGAAAGATACTTTTGACCAGAGATTTATAGAGATGTATAGAGAATGGTTAAAGGTTGTAGAATTTGTCAAGTAGCAAAAGGAACTAGTCAGAATTTGGGATTGTATAGACCTTTTCCTGTACCTAATAGACCTTGGGAAGATGTGAGTATGGACTTTGTTCTTGGATTGCCTAGAACTCAGAGAGGTAATGATTCTATTTTGGTAGTGGTTGACAGATTTTCAAAGATGGCTCATTTTATACCTTGTAAAAAGACATCTGATGCATTACATGTAGCTGAATTATTCTTCAAGGAAGTGGTAAGATTGCATCGTTTGCCTAAATCTATTATTTCGGACAAAGATACAAAGTTTACTGGTTACTTTTGGAGAACACTTTGGAAAAAGAAGAATACATAATTGAATTTTAGTTGTACATTTCACCCTCAGACAAATGGATAGATTGAAGTTGTGAACATAAGTTTGGGAAACTTGTTGAGATGTTTAGTTGGAGAGAAACCTGCTAATTGGGATTTGATTTTGGCACAAGCAGAGTTTGCATATAATAATTTAGTGAATAGAAGCACTAAGAGGACACCATTTGAGATTGTTACTGGATTTCATCCTAAGGGAACCATAGAACTAAGAGATTTACGTATTGAGACAAGAAGAAGTGTTGAAGCTGAGGATTTTGCAGTATTCATAAGAACTTTACATGATGAAGTTAAAAGGAATTTGAAAGATAGTAATATGAAATACAAATAGAGAGTAGATAAGAGAAGGAGACATAAATCTTTTGAAGTTGGAGATGAGGTTATGATTCATTTTAAAAAGAATCAATTTCCAGTTGGTACCTACAACAAGCTAAAAATGAAGAAGTTTGGACCTTGTAAGATTCTGAAGAAGTTTGATAGTGGAAATGCTTATGAAATGGAATTACCAAAGGACATGGATATATCACCTATATTCAATATTGCTGATATATTTGAGTACTTTGAATCAAATGATGAGATTGAAGATGATCTAGACTATCCTAAGAAGAACAAAGACAACATTGAGAAGATCTTGAATAAAAGAGTAAGAAAAAGTTCAAGAGGAAAAGACTACATGGAATATCTAGTTCAGTGGAAAGACAAGCCAATTGAAGATAGTTCATGGATTACACAAGATAAGTTGGATCTTTATGATTTAGATCAGAATATGAGAAGTGATTGATATGGACATCAGTTCTTTATTTACCCCAGGTGTCTGATGTAGGAGCATCTTGGGTCTTTGAGCAATCTTGCATCAACCAAAAACATTTCCTGATTTCTATACCTATTTTTCTGTTGTTTTCCTTATAATTGTTATATTTGTTGGTTTCATGTTATGAAAATCTTACATGATGTTGAGGACCTATTTGGGAACCCTCTCCTATGGTCACATAAGGATTGGATAGACTGTTTCAAAGTTACAATTTTTTTCCTTGCCATTGGAATTGGATTTTCCTATAGTTTTGGTGCTGGTTGCGAGTCATGGTGCCAATGATCCTTAATGATTTGACCTGTGTGCCCTAATTTTATTTAAGAGGACCTAAATTAATATCTTTTCCCAAAGGCACAAGTCCTAATTCATTATGAGTCAAAAGTTATGACCATTTTTTCTCAGGGACCTATTTTCTGCCAATTTTCACGTGAAATGTGGAGTGTTTCTTCTTGCGCGGATCCGTGTTATCAAATGGGGCCTTTTGTAGTTAAATACATGTTCTTGGGTCATGTGAGGACCTAAATCCTAAGGCACATCAAGTGGTGATCACTCTTTCATTAGTTTTGATTTAAATCTTCTAGACTAGACCTATAATGTAATTAAATGTCTGACTGGCTGACTTGTGGCTTAGCTGGCTACATAAGGAGTCTAGATTGATGTATTTGGAAATAATGAGGGATATATAGGAAGGATTATCAAGATAATATATTAGAGAAAAAGATAGGATGCAAGCTATAATTCTGAATTCATAATTCTCATTGTATAAGGCTGAAACCTAGAAGGCCTCACAGCCGGGCATGTTGAAAGAAATAATATAAATTCTCTATTGTTGCTGCCAGTTGATTTTCTCATATCCATTGTGATTTCACTAATTTCATGTAATATTATATTGCTTCCATTGTGTAACTTTGAGCAGGGCTTGTTTGTGGATTCGAGTGGATTCAATTATGCTTGATTCTGCTTGTATCTACCCTGCCCCTGCATCAAAATCATCAAATCATAAAGAGACCAAGGAAACATCATACAATATTTTCCAAAAACTCTAGCATACCAATGAAAAAATATCCATGTTTGAGTTTCTTCGGATATCTCCTACTCATAGGGCTATTCTAGATAAACTCTGCTCAGTTCCAATGTTCTTGACAATCTTGATCTAGATAGATTTCAGACTATGGTTGGTCATCTGACATCACCCTAGTATATCTCCTTTTTAGAGGAAGATGACATTCATTAATTCATCCACATAACTAGCCCTTGCACATTGAAGTCTTAATCCAAAATCGTCGTGTCAAATGTGTGTTGATAGACGGAGGCGTTGGTCTAAACATATGTTCCTACAAATTAATCACACAACTGGGATTATCAAAAGATGTTATTGATCCTAAAAATAAGATAACCATAAAAGAGTATGATGAACAAGAAAGATCCTACAAGGGAACAATTGTACTACTTATCAGAACAAGACAAGTTATCAGAGATATCACCTGTCAAGTTCTGGATCTTTCGTTAGCCTACAACATTCTTCTAGGGAGACCTTGGATACATAAAATACAAGCTATTCCATCAACGTACCATCAATGCATGAAATTTCTCTATGATGGAGTAGAGCTAACAATTCCAGTTGACATATGTACATCTTGCAGTGGCTTGAAAGAGAGTGCTAACAAACTTGTTCCACATAATAGGGAATCTTCCACTAAGTAAAAAGAAATATAGTGTCTACATCCAAGATGGAAGACATTTCCAAAGAGGTTAAAATCAAGGACATGGGCATGGGAGAATATACAATGGAACTAGTCCTATCTCTCATGTCTCTCCCACTTTCACTGAAGTCATATGGGAAACCTTCTGAGAAAACAAGACTATCAACTAAAGAACCTCAGATTATCTTTGATGGAAGCTTCATCACAGAAAAAGTATCAAAACTAGAATCTAATGAAGAGGAAGCCATGCTTTCCTGGTTATACAAGGATGATTCTCAATCCCATAAAATTTAAAAATGTGACTCTAAAATGCCTAAAGTTCCTTCAAAGTCGTATGGACTAGGACATAAAATAATGACTAAAATGGGATATACTAGAAAAAGGACCTCTAGGAACACAAGGTAAAGGTCTTATATCACCAATTGCACACTATGGCTAGACAAACAAAGATACTATAGGTCTAGGCTATCAGAAGAAACCTTTCCATCTCAATGGAAACTCTCCTCATGTGATAGAACAGATAGAACTAGAAGTGGATAAAACTGAAGAAGAGGAAACACATCAAGAAGATAGTGATGACTCGGATGCTACAGATGTTTTCCCCTATGAACATATTCCTCAAAAAATCTTAGACATTCTCAAGGAGGAAAATGAACCTAAAAGAATCAATGTAGTAGATACGCAAGGACCTACTACTGAACAAGAGACAGTCGTCCCACAAGAACCGGCTGATGAAAACAAACAAGAGGAAAGTAAACCAATCACAATAGCTGAACATTTGGGATACAATAGTGATTTTGAGATAGACTCCCATAAATATGAGTTCCGCCCAGACTCTAAAGGAAACCCTGCTTGGGGAATCCATCCTGATTTCACACATATTATTGATTTTTGCAGAGATCTAGATGAAGAATCAAATGACTATGAATGGGGAATTGTTCCAGAAGAAGATGAGCTTATCATAGAAAAATAAATTGATTTCATTCACCAATATTCACCTAAATTTGACATGAGTCTAGAGTGAAATGATGAACTTCACGAGTCTGATCCACCTACTGTTGAAGTGGAATCCAATAATAACACTGAAATGATTCACGAACTGAACATTCTGAGTAGTAATATCACCTTTGAATTCAAGAGTTGGGTTAGGACCAATGATGACAACACCGTATGCATGAACACAATTTCCCAATCCTCCCCTACGTTGACTATCCAACTTCCAGAGCTTATTGACCAAACATCTACCAATCCAAACCGAGACATCCACACCTTTTGAACTGACTACACTCTTGCCTGCTACCTCAATGTAGTGGAACCTATGACAACTTCCATCGATGAACCTAGAGTTAGCATGACAAATTTAGATATCAAATATCTCAGTCAGAAAAGAAAAAGAAAAAATAAAAAGAGTTCTAAGGGTGAAAACCACTATGTGGCAATCTCAAAACCTAAAATTGTAAAAATAAATGACGTATCTAAAGGTGAAAATCTCTCCAAGGCACCTAAGGATGAGATATTTGATGTTCTTACAAGTCATCTACAGGACAGATCTCTAGTATTGATAGAACCAACTCAATCTATCAACTTGGGTACAACATAGGAACCTCAACTGATTCATGTATCACAATCTCTATCAAAGGAAGAGAAACAAGCATTCACTACTTCCATAATGGAGAAGAAAATCAGCTTTGCATGGAAATATTCAGATATGCTAGGGTTAGATCTTGATCTCATCATGCATCATCTTTCTATAGCTCCAGGAGTCAAACCTATTAAACAGAACTTGCAGAAGATGCATCCTCATGTGGCACTCCTAGTCAAAGCTGAGCTAGAAAAGTTACTAAAAGCTGGATTCATTCAAGTCATAGATATGTAGAGTGGATCTCAAACATTGTTCTAGTTTCAAAACCTGACAAATCTATACGAGTATGCATAGACTTCATAGATGTAAGAAAAGCATGCCCTAAGGATTACTTTCCACTACCAAACATCGATATGATAGTGGACATGATCGCAGGCTTTGAAATGTACTCCTTAATGGATGGTTTCTCTGGATACAACCAAATCAAGATTGCTCCAGAAGATCAAGATAAAATAGCTTTCACATGTGCATGTGGTACTTTCTACTGGAATGTCATGTCATTTGGTCTCAAGAATGTCGAAGCTACTTATCAAAGACCCATGACATCTATCTTCCACAATATGGTGCATCAAACTATGGAGGACTATGTTGATGACACCTTAGCTAAACCAACGATGAGATCTAAACATCTAACAGACTTGAGTAAAATACTAGATAGAATGGAGAAGTTTAGTCTCAAACTGAACCCTAAAAAGTGTGCTTTTGGTGTCACTTCTGGAAAGCTCCTGGGCTATATTGTTTCAAAGAAGGGCATTGAAGTAGATCCTACTAAATTCAAGGCTATCATGGAGATGAAACCCCCCAAAAATATCAGTCAAATGAGAACCTTACAAGGAAGGGTGCAATCAATCAGATATTTCATATCTTAGCTAGCAGATATATCACAACTTTTCACAAAGACATTACATAAAGGTGTGACTTTTGCATGGAACGAGGAGTGTGAGAATAATTTCAACCAAATCAAGAAATATTTATCAAATCCTCCTATTTTGATGCCTCCTATACAAGGGAAGCCATTGATTTTGTATGTCTCCGCCATAGATATAATATCATTGGGGGCATTACTAGCACAACATGATGAAAACAAGAAAGAGAGAGCTATCTACTACATTAGCAAAACACTAGTAGCTTATGAGAAGAACTATTCAATGATTAAGAAATCTTGTCTAGCTTTGATCTTTGCATCGCAAAAACTAAGACATTATATGTTGGATCATACAACACAATTGATAGCTAAGATAGATCCATTGAAATACTTATTGAGCAAAGATGCCCTCATAGGTAGACTGGTTAAATGGGTGATGCTATTAAGTGAATTTGACATAGAATATGTTGAAAGGAAAGCTATCAAAGGCTAATTCATTGTAGATCAGTTGGCTGAAGCACCAATGTTCGATGATACACCATTATAGATGGAATTTCCTAATTCATCCATCATGCACATATCTTATAAGACTTGGCATCTTTTCTTTGATGGATATTACACACAAAATGGATCTGGAGTAGGCATATTGTTCATAACATTGCAATGTTATTCAATCCCTAAAGCATTCAAAATAAAATTTCCTTGTATGAACAATATTGTTGAATATGAAGCTCTACTTAATGGCATGAAGATAGAAATTGAGTGGCGAGTGATAGTGTTGCACATTCATGGAGACTCATAGCTATTCATACACCAAGTCAATGATGTGTACGAGACAAAAGATGAAAGACTAGTTCCAAATAAATGCATGGTCGATGAACTTAGGAAGTATTTCATCTCAGTCACTTTTGAGTAGATTCCTAGAATGGAGAACAAGGCTACTGATGCTATGGAAACACTATCATCTCTACTACAATAGCCCAAACATGAGTTACGTTATGAGTTCCTGGTGGCAGTGGTGTCATTTCCTGCATATGATTCCCCCAAAACCCGCATGATCTGCACTATTGTTGGTCATTATTCTTCCAGATACAAACACCTTTTCTCCTACCTTCAAGACAAAATTATCCCTGATACCTTCAACCACCATAGAAATGATACCTTATCCAAAATGCATCGCAATATGGCATCATAGGTAATGACCTGTACAAACAAAGTCTAGATGGTACACTCCTTCGATGTTTAGAACGTGAGGAGTCTTAATGAACATTAGAGGAAGTCCACGAAGGTATATGTGGATCAAATTTCAACAGTTCAACACTAGCTCGAAAACTTATTAGGGCTAGGTACTATTGGCCTAAAATGGAAAAAGAGGCTATCAAATATGCTAAGAACTATTAAAAGTGCCAAGTAAATGGTAACTTAATTCATGCACCAGAGAGAGATCTTATTCCCTTTACTACACAATGGCCTTTCCAACAATGGGCATTTGATCTCATATAGGCTATACATCCACATTCTTCCAATGGACATACTCATATTATTATAGCTATAGACTATTTTACAAAATGGGTAGAAGCAGTTCCTCTGACTCAAGCAATTGGCAAACAAATTTCAATGTTCATTCTGAACTATATCATTTATCGGTATGGGATTCCACATTCGATAGTCACAGATAATGGTGGCCAATTCAAGAATAAGGACTTAGATTCCTTGTGCTCTAAATTCAAGATTACACAACATTGGTCATCCATATACTATCTTCAAGGGAATGGACAAGCAGAGGCATCGAACAAAAATTTGTTGAAGATCCTACATCGCACAGTCAACAAGATAGGAAGAGAATGGCATCTCATGATTAATCCAGCTCTTTGGGCATATAGAAAAAGTATCAGAATGTCCACTATAGCTACTCTTTTTGCTTTAGTTTATGGGTCTGAAGCGGTACTACCTATTGAGGTTAAAATCCTATCACTAAGAATCAGAATGCATGGTCTAGTAACTGATGATGATTACAAAGTGTCTAGGTTGTAAGAACTTGAACTACTAGATGAGTCCAGGCAAGCCATGTATGATCATCTTAGAGTATATTAGAAAAGAATGTCTAGAGGCTACAACAAGAAAGTTAGACACAAATAATTTCATGTTGGCGATCTAGTCTTGAAAGAAAATCCCAAAAATCAATCACATCGAGAGCGCAAGGGGAAGTTTGAACCCAACTAGCTGGGTCCCTTTGTTATCACTACTAATTTTGGCTCTAGAGCCTATCAACTCTCAACGACTAAAGGAGAACATCTTTGAGAACCGATTAATGTTCTCCATCTAAAGAAATTCTATGCCTAAGACATTCAATCTATGGTAAAATGTCTTAAAAAAATCATAAAAAGTTTTGAAAAAAATGATCATCCTGGTGAAAACCTAGCAATAGGTGCCTTGATATATCACAAAAAAGTTAGAAAAAAGTAAAAATACAAAAAAAAATTGAAAAGATGAAAAAATACAAAAAATGAAGAAAAAGAAAAAAAAAATGCCTTGGTGAAAACCTGGAAACAGGCGCCTTGGTAGAAAAAATAGAATCTCTACCAAGATGGCGAAAACCTAGTAAATAGGTGCCACTTGTTCAAAATGATCCATCTATCAGCGCAATCTTGGTATTTCCCAGCTTTCAGTCATGCTTTAGTTTGTACATATCTCCTGGTTTTCTTTCGCATCCTGGTTTCAATAAAGTTGGTTTGTACACCAATCAACAAAAGCGAGTGTATTCTATCAATGTTCCAAACTTGGGGGAAATCAATGTCATATCCTACAATCCTCAATACCTTAGACAAGTCATGTCCAGTCAGAGTCCTTTGAAGCTACATCTGAGTTAGTCAGTTAGTTTCCTTACTAGAAAGGGATTTTGCACCTACAACCAAACACAAACAAACATCAACAATATCAAAAAAAATCTTTGCTACCTGCTTTTATCTTCTTTGTATGCTTACTGATTCACATTGAGATTTCTGTACATTGTATCCTTTCGAGCTCTTCAATGATGTCCTTTACCGGATTTAGAGAGTGATGACAAGGGGCATAATCTTTTCTTTGTTTTCTGCTTTGAGTGAAAATATAACAACTTTGGAAATTCTGGATTGAATTGGTGTCCACTATAAGTGCCTCCATCATGTATTGGATGGCCATGTGTACCTCGACCATTGATACCTAGAAAATTCAAGGGAGTTTGATATAAATTTGTCTTTTTGAGTGATTTCTACTTCTCTATTGTGAAACATGTTGATACCCAAGGATGTGAATGATAAAGGGTCACTGCGGGTAAATTCACATGAGAATGAGAATGATCTCTCCTTTGCTTGGTGTGTTTGTACATAAGGTGTATTCAAGTCATCACAACATTTATTTTCTGATGCTTATACAAATTGCACTATCAAAATGGACATGATATTCAGGTCATCCTGGCTTTTGTGCCTTGATGCTTATATCTAAATCTGACATAACAAAATAAAAGTCCATATTCATATGTCCATGGTTTTCTAGCCAGTGGCCATTGTATCAACTATCCGGTTACCTAATAAATATTCAGTGATGAAAAAGACCGACACATGATCAGTGACTAAGTCCTAGGTCCTAGGTCTGCATTTCATTTTGCATTCCATTTTTCACTTTGCATGGTTGTATTTATCTCATGATTTCAAATTCAGCTTGATGCTTAATGATTCTCCAAAACTATGCTAAACATGACACAAGGAATGAGTATCGCACAAAAGTCTCCTTAATAGATCAACAAGCACTCACCATCCTAGGTTAAACATCTATTTTGACAAATGACCGAGCACTTTTCTTCATCATTACTTGCAAAATATATCATCTGTATCGCTGCATTTACATTACATATCATAAGCATCCCATAAATCCATTTTGCATACATATGTGTGCATCCATGAAGCATAAGCATAACATTTACATAATCTATCATCCATCATTGCATTTCATAATCCATACATTTGAAAGTAAGCATTGCATTGCATATTCCATACATTCTACGCTAACACATAAAGCATTTACATCACATGATATAATAATCATAAGCCAAACAACAAGTGCATATGAAGTCACAACCAAAAAGATCTCGTATATATATATATATATATATATATATATATATATATATATATCAAAAATCAGAATAGTACAAGGGTGCACTATTGGCACAGTATACAAAAGAATGAGCTTGACTGAGCTATTAGATATGATCAATAAATAGACAAAGTGACAAAAATGAGAACACTATGATAGATCAGATGTTTGCCTGGTCCTCAACAATCTAGTGCTCCTCCTCCTCTGGCAGGTGCATCTTGTGGTGGGTCGACACGTGGTGCCCTAGCTCCCTCAGAAGAAAGTAACCCATATGACTCTAAAGTTGGACTTGAAAACTCATACGAGCCCTGGTGGACTGTTGTACGAGTCTTCGTGAGGCAAAAATTGAAGAACTTGAAAAACGTGTAAAAAATTCAAAAAATGCATAAAACATGGAAAAATCTGAATGTAGGACAAGTACATAGGTCCACTTACCAGGTTGCCATACTGGCAAGGTCACTGGTAGCGTCACCTACACTTGAAACGATGAGAGGACACGAGAACTTGAATCTTCACTTAGAGGGCTCCACAAATTCACAAAAGACAAATGGTTCAAATGATTTGAAAATGACCCTTTTGGGCCTTATATATGTTTTGACCTAATTTTTCAAAGTGCTTTGTTTTGCGTGAAAATTGCATCTCTGACTAATTTCAACGTTTTGAACCTATTTTCAAGATCAAAATCAAAATCTGAGATTGTTTACTTTGTCAAAATTATGATTTAAAATTTTCAGATTCAGGATGGCTGACTGCTTGCATAATCAACCTTCAAAACATTAATGAAATCCAGTAATTAACTTGACTAACTATCTCACATCAAACTCTTCAAATTTCAACTTGGTCAACCATGGTCAACTCATGGTTGAACCTAGTCAAACTTGGTCTTCAGGACCTCTAAACGATGCAGAATGCATCCCCAGACATGCATAACTACTTCTCAAATTGATTACATCGCTCCTAAACTAAATGACGTTGGCTTTCTTGCCAGATTTTAATTTTCATCTCGAAGGGGGCATGGTATTACACATCATCAATCAAATCTATCAAATCTTTCTTTTAGTAATCAAGACAACAACCACGTCTAGTTATTGATTCATCAAAAGTCCTCATCGCTTGGGGCAAATCTCTTGGGGCATATCAGATTCATCAAAATCCATATCAATTTGATGTTCTCTCACAAACTTGTGAACTATATTAACTCTTCATAACCATTGGTTCAATTGTCTTATTTCCTTGATTCTTCATAACTAAAGGGTTCAGATTTGACATCCTTTCAATTCCTTTGGACAGTAAGGTCTAGAGTTAGGATAGTCACTTCTTCATAATCATAAGGTTCAGGATCATGTATTTTGACACTTCTTCATAATCATCAGTTCATTGTTGTTATAAGTTAGCATCATCTCAATTCTTTGGTCAATCAGGACCTAAATCACCAAATCTTCAAATCAATTAATCGGTTTCTATCTTGAAATCGGTTAATCTTTCAGGATCAGTTTCTCCACCACATAACTAAGTCCACATCATCATCAAGAACAGATTAATCTTTGAACCACTGCGCTTCGCACAACAATTCAAAGAGGGGCAAAATTTAATACCCCAAAAATGGGCTATAGGACCATTAACTTCCTACATCGACAAATTGATTAAAATCGACCTTAAAGTCCTAAAGTCCTAACCTAAGGCACATCTGCACATCAGATCATCGAAATCTTAATTGATTTTATCCTAATTTTGCATCGGGGAATATTCTTGAATATTCCTAATTTATCTTAATTAAATATTATTTGGCGATAAATCATATTTATCCTAAGTCAATTAATTGAATATGTTGAATATTTGATTAATTAGATTTAATTCTACCACTTAATTAATTTAATTAGATTTAATTCTATTTATTCCTAATTAATATTATTTAATTTTGACAATAAATTAAAAATCCTACAAATAATTGATTAAATTCTTATTTAATTGATTAAATCAAATTGTCAATATTTAATAATATACTTTTGGAATAAAGTTTGATTTAATAATTGATTCACCCATAAATCAGTTATTTTAATTTAAAAATCAGTTAAGTTGAGAATAAATCACTCAGAATATTAAATTAATTCATGATTATCCATGCACATTCATAAAAAGTAGTTAAACTTTAAATCAACAAATCAGTTCAATTTGTTAACTTTCTAAACTCAACATGTGATTGTGAGTTGAAAAAGTAAACTAAACTCTTGATTTGAGTTAAAAAGTTGTTTTTGCATGATTTTGTGAGTTAACTATTTCTAATTCATTGATAACTCAAAAATCAAGTCGAGTTCATCAAGGAGTGATTTATGGCTTTATCATGCACCCTCAAGCCCTAGATTTCTATATAAATGAGGCTCAATCCTTCACAAATGATCCTTCAATTGCACTTTCAATTACTTGGAGAATCGAGCTCTTGTGAATAGGCAATTGTGAGATTTTTGTAATTTCAATTCATTGTTTTCAATTCATTCATAGCATTTCATAGCATTGTTAGATTAGATTTGCAATTCATTTCAATCCATTTTAGATCAAATTAATATCATTTTTTCATTATATTGCATAGAAAATCCAGGAATATAAATTAATTTGCATCCATACTTTCATTGATTTTATCATTTCAAATCATTCGTTTAGGTATTGCATTGTCACTGATCTCAGTCATAATCTGAGAATATCAAACTCATACCTACTAGAAGGCAGTAAATCATTTGGTTAGCATTATTGTTTCATTTGCAGATTTCTTGATTTGCTAACCTCTAATTTTTTACTAAAGTGTTATGTCCATAGGTAGGTACAAAATTCCCTCACACAATAATCAATACTCTATTAGTTGTATTGGAACATTCCTCAAAAAAATCACAAAGTATTAGAGATCGGGATTGAAAAATATCTCCCATTGGTTGCATGCAACCATTGGAACTCATGACTATCATCAAAGGAGTTGTTGTATACCCTTAATCTCCAAAGAAGTGGATGTTGATTTATATGGCTCATTAATTATTTGATCTTTAGAATATGACAGTGGCTTCAATCCACAATCAATTCTCTTTGGAATGCTCTTCCAAAGATTCATAGGTTTTTGTGTCAAATAAATAATAGTGCCATCTCCATCACAACCAAGCTCTAACTTCAAAAGATCATTCTTCTCTTTGGAATGCTCTTCCAAAGATTCATAGGTTGTTGTGTCAAATAAATGTTAATATGATTTAGAACAATAGAGAGGGGGGGTGAATCAGTTGTTCTCAGGTCTTGATGTATAAAATAATCTCATAAACTTATCCTTAAATCAGATCCAAAACCAAAACAAACTCAGTCATCACTGATTCAATAATAGAAACATCTAACAATGCAATCCACTACCCAGCTGTAACTTAACTTGTAAAACGTAGCAATGTTCGGATCTAAACATTCACACAAGTATAAACACCAAGATTTATAGTGGAAACCCAATTTGGAAAAAACCACTTTGTAATATGCTACTATTATTTTCACTCTTCTAAAGTGAGCTCGGTAAAAAGCCAACCCTGTCAAAGGTTACAATACACACTTTCAAATGTGACCCAGTTAAAGGATTTCAATCACCCTGTTAAAAGTGAGCCTAGTCATAGGACTTACATACACTCCATTAGAATGCAACCTTGTTCAAAGGATTTAACATATGATTGTTAGGTCAACCTCTGTTAAAAGGATTTTCACTGTTACAATGGTTAGAAAGTAGCAGCAGTATTATTTGAAAATATACAACTCACTTTGCAAATATCAGATCTGATTCCGTACACTAATGTTGGTTTACTGACTTTGAAACTTTTCCATTTCCATCTCTGATATGCTTGGAACTTTTCTTCAAGCAATCACCTCACTTCTCCTTCAGTCTTTTCTGTTTATTCAGTCAATAAAACTTTCCTCTTCCAGCATTCTCTATTCACCATGTACATACATATCACAATGTTCAGGTTCCCTTATATTTTCCTCAATTAGGTTAACTCATCTTTTGCTATTCAATCTCATTCATAGATCTTAGGGTTAGGTCAGATTCATTGAATCTACCCGCTTTATGTTCTTCAGCTCCTTTTCTAGAATCATCTCAAATCTCTTAAAGATTTACAATGAAACATTTTACAATGCATTTAATGCTTCCAAACAATCAATAAATAAAGTCAAAATGTTTTACATAATCCAAGAATTCAACAATGTCAGCTCCAAAATTAAATTCTCTTCAACTATAAAATTGTTGATGCTTGGTCAATACTATGATTGTTCACTCGGTCTCCATGTAGAATGCTCCGTCAATACTAAAAGTGTTTCCTTGGCTTGCACTGTCTTCCTTGGCAATTTACTGATGCTCGGTCGACACTATAATTTTTCTCGGCATATACTAACGCAGTCGACAATAACATCACTTAGCTTAAACATGATTTTTCCATTCTTTGCTCGGTTAAGCCTACCGGTTTAGTCTTCAGTCTTACTAAGATAAATAATACATTATCTCATCATAGTGCAACATAGTCAAGTACACTTTGTAGTATCAAGATAACTCAACCTTTCCCTAGGTGCTATTGTTACCAACCTTGCTTAGCCCCCTTAGCAACACTCAAATAGATATAGTACTTTCCTAAGTAGCAATAGTCTTACCAATTAAGGTTTGACATCAATGACAATACAATAATTATTTCAATTCAATTTCCAAAAATCTCCCTCTTTGGCATTGATGGAAACACCATATGATATCATTTGAATAACACATGGATTACCAACCAATCCAAAATCTTATCTGTCTATGATAAACTTATTTATAATATCCTTAGCTTCATTCTGATTCAGAGTCCTGTAAGCCTCACTCCTGTGATAATTAGAAGTATTTAGATCTCCCTCTATCCTGATTCTTCATTTCAATACATCATCCTTATCTTCAGTTCATCTCCCTCTTTCCTTTTAGTTTCATCATCTCATCAACTCTTGGTTTTCAGTATCATGTGTTATCATATCTCATGTTTTATCATATCAGTACATTCTCCCTCTTTGACAAAAATGTCAAAGAAGCAACTAAAACTTACATTTGTCAGATGTAGATAATATCTGTGTAGCTCAGTGTTTCTCCCTCTGTCATCTTGCTTATGACTAATTCCTTGTCTTTTCTTCTCTTCACAACTCTAGGCCAGCTCTAAAGTGTGACAATCTTCTGCATCAATTTGTCAAATGTTCTGCTATAGCACATTTGATGTAGTGCTCCTAGCTTGTCTAGGCAACCTCAGTTAGGGGAAGAACCCCTAATTGACTTCTCAAATACTCATGAGCTTCTCTGGGTAAAGCTTTAGTGAATATGTCTGCTAGTTGTTCTTTTGTATTCACATATTTCATTCGGACTTCTTTGTCTTGTACTAATTCTCTCAAGTAGTGATACTTGATTGCAATGTGTTTGGTCTTAGTGTGCATTACTGAATTTTTAGAAATATTGATAGCACTTGTGTTGTCACAGAAAATAACAGGTTCATTGATTTCTTCTTTCATGCCTATCAACAATTGTTTTATCTATACCAAGTTTGAACAATTCACTGCAGCAACAACATACTTAGCCTCGGCAGTAGATTGGGAAATGCAATTTTATTTCTTGCTTATCTAGGAGACTAATCTCTGTCCAAGAAAGAAAGCTCCACCACTTGTACTCTTTCTATCATCTACATTTCCTGCCCAATCAGCATCTGTATAAACTCGAAGTTCAAATTTGTCATCCTTCTTATAATATAGACCATAGTCAGCAGTTCCTTTCAAGTATCTCATAATTCTTTTCACGGCCATCATATGTGTTTCCTTAGGATTGGTAGAGAATCTTGCCACAATCCCAACAACTAATGCAATATCTAGTATGCTATGTACAACATACTACAATTTTCCAATCATAGATTTGTATAGAGTTTGATTCACTTCTACAGCATAATCATTCTTAGATAACTTTTGTCCAGTAACCATAGGAGTTCCCACTGGTTTAGCATCTTCCATTCTAAAAGTTTTCAGTATTTCATTAACATACTTAGACTGTGTAATGAAAATTCCATTCTTCTTCTGATATACTTATAAACCAACAAAGAATTTGATCTCACCAAACATACTCATTTCAAACTCAGTTTACATTTCATTTGAAAAACTTTTACATAATGCATCTTGTCCACCAAAAATAATGTCATCAACAAAATTTTTTGCCAACATGATACCTTTACCTTCTTCATCCTTTATATACAGATTGCTTGTGTCATTTGTTCTTGAAAATCCAATCTGTATCAAGTAGTTGTGCAACCTCTCATACCATGCTCTAGGTGCTTGCTTCAATCCATACAATGCTTTGTTCAGTTTGCACACCATGTGTCTTCTGTTTGGATCAATAAAACCTTCTAGTTGTTCTATGTAAACTTCTTCTTCTAGTATACCATTCAAAAATGCAGACTTGACATCCATTTGATATATCTTGAAATCTGTATAAGCAACATATGCAAGAAGAGTTCTTACTCCTTCCAATCTAGCTACAGGGGAAAATGTCTCCCCATAATCTATTTCTTCTTCTTGTGCATAGCCTTTGCACACCAGCCTAGCTTTGTTTCTAGTGATTTCACTGTTTTCATTCATCTTATTAAAAAATACCCACTTTGTTCCTATAACATTCTTATTTTCAGGTCTCCGCACTAGAGTCCAAGTATCATTCTTCTCAATCTGGTCAATTTCTTCATTCATTGCTTGTATCTAGTCTTCATTCTCCAATGCTTCTCTAGTTGTCTTTGGTTCAAATTCACACAGTAGACATGTTGTATCCTTAGTTTTACTTCCGATCTGGATTTTAGTATCTTTGTCTCCAATTATCTGTTCAGGCTTATGATGTCTTCTCACATATTTTGCCAAAACAGGTTTAGGTGTTCTCTCCTCTATTTCATCATGTTCCTCAACAAGATTGTCAGATTCAACTTCATAATGCTCGGCAACCTCTTCCTGATATTCAACAACATTTTTTTGTAGCTCGACATGTTCTTGTTCTCTCTCGGCACTCTTTTCCTGATGCTCGGCAAATTTTGTCTGTCGCTCGACATTGCTTACCCGAGACTCAGCATCAGGTGCAAGTCTGCTACTTGCCTCTTCTTCTTCTTCAATGTACACAAAAGATCTATAATCTTCTGGTTCTCTTTTACTGTTAGCTTCATTTCTTTCTTTCTTGATCTGTACTCGGTTAAGAGTGTAGACAGCAGTGCTTATAGCTTCTTTCCAATATTTTTGTGCCACATTCTTTTCAATCATCAATGTCCTTGCACAATTCAAGATAGATCTGTTTCTCCTTTCTGCTATACCATTCTGCGGAGGTGTTCTAGGTGCAGACATCTGTCTTTTAATTCCTCTATCATTGCAAAATAGATTAAATTCATTTGATGTAAATTCTCCACCTCAGTCAGATTTAAGACATTTCAGGTTCCTACCTGTCTCCTTTTCAACCTTAACCAAATACCACTTAAAATATTGAAAAGCTTCAAATTTTTCTTTTAGAAACATCACATGCATCATCCTAGTATGATCATCAACAAATAAGATAAAGTATCTAGCACCACAGTAACTTTGTACACCCATAGGTCCACAAAGGTCAGTATGAACCAAGTCTAAAATATTTTTAGAAGTAAAGGATTTTCTCTTGAAAGTTGACTTTGTCATTTTTCCTAACTGGCATTCCTTGCACATCACATTCTCAAGTTCTTCAATCTAGGTAGACCTCTTACCTTTTTCTTCTTACTTATCTCTACCAGATTGTCAAAGTTTACATGACACAACCTTTTATGTCATAACCAAATATCATCAAGTTGTACAATCAAACATGTTTCTTCAGATAGGTCAAGATAGAACAAATTACCTCTAGTCTGATCTCCACTTCCAATCAGTTCTCCAGCAACATTAAATATTTTAGCTTGCTTGAGATGAAATTCCACACGGTAACCAATTTTGTTAAGTTGAACAACACTTAACAAATTGTAATTAAGACCTTCAACCCAATATGCATTTTCACAAGATATCTTATCAGTTAGTTTAATCAAACATTTTCCTCTAACAGGACATAGTGCATCATTACCAATTTTTACACTTTTACCTTTGTAATGATGTAAGGTCTCAAACTTATTTTTGTCACCAGTCATGTGATGTGAACAACCACTGTCAATAATCCATTTATCATTCTTGTTCACATAGGATATCAATGCAGTTTTCTCATCCTCATCAGATTCATCTTTCATTGCCACATAAACTACCTCAATTTCAAAATCATTACTATCAGTGTCAGTTTCTTTTTCAACAATGTAACAAGATTTCTTACCTTTTCCCTTGTACTCTCTGTTCCATCGCTAGCTTTTGTCATCTTTTCTGTCTTTGTGTTTTCTTTTCCTTTCATCATCTTTATCCTTCCTGTCAAGACATCTAGTAGCTATATGACCAACTTTATTACATGCAAAACATATAATAGGGAGTTTACCTTTATACTTTCCTTTTCCCCTTCTTAGTCTTCTAGCCATAAGAGCTTCTAGATCTTCTAGGTCTTCATCAGAAGTGTCACTGTCACTTTCACTTTCACTTTCATTAATGCATCTTTCTTTTTCTTTCTTTGGCTTGTTCAAAATTAGCTGTGACTTAAAAGCAGATTCAACATTTCCAATACTTCCAATAGTGAAATTATCATAATTAGAGAGTTCAAAAGCAGTCATCTTACCAACCAAACTTTCCAAAGTAAGCACATTAGCAGAGTTACATCTAGATTCCTGAATAGCTGAGATCTTAATAGAATATATAAGATGCAGGGTTCTTAACACTTTCCCAATTATAGTTTCATCATCAATAGTCCCATTAGCTCCTCTAATAACATTTACAACTTCTTTTATTCTACTACAATATTGTGCAATGTTTTCACCTTCTTGCATTCTCATTTCATCAAACTTACCTCTAAGACTCTCGGCCTTTGATTTCAGTACATTCAAGTCACCACCATAGATCCTTGCAAGAGTGTCCCACATATCCTTTGCAGTTGTGCAGTGCTTAATATCCTCAAATTCTAGATAGCTTAGGGCAGATGCAATTTCTAGCATTGCCTGATTATGTTCTTGCTTAGCTCTCATTTCTTCGGTAGTCAAAGGTGTGACAGGTGAGACATAACTATTTTCAATGTAGTACTTTGCAGAGTCACCAATACTAGCTAGATGCAGCTTCATCAAGCTTTGCCATGCAGGGAAATTTTCTTTGTTCAACTTTGGTACCTCCTTCTTATACATCTTGATCATTTTCTTCAAGCCCCTTTAAACTTGATATCTGTCAACACTAATAATAAGCAACTGAGCTTTGATACCAATTGTTAATATGATTTAGAACAATAGAGAGGGGGGGTGAATCAATTGTTCTTAGGTCTTGATGTATAAAACAATCTCATAAACTTATCCTTAAATCAGATCCAAAACCAAAAAAAACTCGGTCATCACTGATTCAATAATAGAAACATCTAACAATGCAATCCACTACCTAGTTGTAACTTAACTTGTAAAATATAGCAATGTTCAGATTTAAACATTCACACAAGTATAAACACCAAGATTTATAGTGGAAATCCAATTTAGGAAAAACCACTTTGTAACATGCTACTATTATTTTCACTCTTCTGAAGTAAGCTCAGTAAAAAGCCAACCCTATCAAAGGTTACAATACACACTGCCAAATGTGACCCGGTTAAAGGATTTCAATCACCCTGTTAAAAGTGAGCCTAGTCATAGGACTTACATACACTCCATTAGAATGCAACCTTGTTCAAAGGATTTAACATATAACTATTAGGTCAACCTCTGTTAAAAATATTTTGAGTGTTACAATGGTTAGAAAGTAGCAGCAGTATTATCTGAAAATATACAACTCACTTTGCAAATATCAGATCCGATTCCATACACTAATGTTGGTTTACTGACTTTGAAACTTTGTCATTTCCATCTCTGATATGGTCAGAACTTTTCTTCAAGCAATCACCTCACTTCTCCTTTAGCCTTTTCTACTTATTCAGTCAATAAAACTTTCCTCTTCCAGCATTCTCTGTTCACCATGTACGTACATATCACAATGTTCAAGTTCCCTTATATTTTTTTCAATTATGTTAACTCATCTTTTGCCGCTCAATCTCATTCGTAAATCTTAGGGTTAGGTTAGATTCATTGAATCTACCCGCTTTATGTTCTTCGACTCCTTTTCTAGAATCATTTCAAATCTCTTAAAGATTTACAATAAAATGTTTTACAATGCATTTAATGCTTCCAAACAATCAATAAATAAAGTCAAAACGTTTTACATAATCCAAGAATTCAACAATGTCGGCTCCAAAATTAAATTATCTTCAAATATAAAATTGCTGATGCTCGGTCAATACTGTGATTGTTTACTCAGTCTCCATGTAGAACGCTCGGTTAATACTAAAATTGTTTCCTTGGCTTGCACTGTCTTCCTCGGTAATTTACTCATGCTCGGTCGACACTATAATTTTGCTCGGCATATACTAACTCGGTCGACACTAACATCACTCGGCTTAAACATGATTTTTCCATCTTTGCTCGGTTAAGCCTACCAGTTTAGTCTTCAGTCTTACTAAGATAAACAATACATTATCTCATCATAGTGCAACATAGTCAAGTACACTTTGTAGTATCAAGATAACTCAACCTTTCCCTAGGTGCTATTGTTACCAACCTTGCTTAGCCCCCTTAGCAACACTCAAAATAGATATAGTACTTTCCTAAGTAGCAATAGTCTTACCAATTAAAGTTTGACATCAATGACAATACAACAATTGTTTCAATTCAGTTTCCAACAATAAATAATAGTGCTCTCTCCATCACAACCAAGCTCTAACTTCAAAAGATCATTCGTAATTGGTTAAGTTTAATTAGATGATCCATTTGTATTTTCCTTTGGCTCTTGTGAGCTATTGATTTGAAGATTCATCAACTAATGAGAGTGCTCAACAAAATAGTACTTCACCTACAATATATCTATTTCCTAACAATAAATCATATACTATGATTTGAAATAATAATGAAAAAACTCTACAAAATCATTTCTAAAAATAATATTATCTACACAAATGACACAGCTCAATGTGTTCTCATCAATCTTTTGCATTTTTAAAATATTGTAGAGGGAGATTATAAAGATCAAACGAGTAAAAATTGCACAAAAATCTATTGTAATATGCAAAATTGAATTTTTGTACCTGTACAATAATAATTTTTTTAATGAAAAATAGCCACATCCAAATGAAACTACCCACTAACAAGGCTGATTCCGATGAGGCTTTACTAATGACTTATTGGGATCATTGAGATGGATGGTTGGCAAAAGCACCTAAACCTAAATGGACGAAGTGATGTACCTTCCCTGAGCCATTAAATAGACGAAATCAACGGCCTGCAGAGCATAAAAAAAAAGAAGGCATCCACCAAAACAAAGTCAAAATTGCACAAATTTTAAATACGTCTATCTTAAGCAAAGCGAACAGATGATCATCTGAACAATTTGAACCAATTTATTATCTGCTAAATGATTTTTCAATGGCCTGTTGCTTTAGTAAGCAAATCCCCAAATTACATAACGATTTTCAGACTTTTGTCTCCTCCCATCTGAATTCGAAACTTGAAAGAATTCATGAATAGATAAGGTAAGCATGTGATCCAGAGCATTATTTTAAAACCAATTGAATCATTGCCAATCGATTTTCCACTTGCTAATTGCTTTAATGAGCGAATCCCCAGGAAACATAAAGATTATGAATATCCTATCCTTCCATCTGAATATAGATAAGATAAAGATCATGCATATCCTCTCCTTCCATCTGAATATACAATTCATGAATTATTAATGTAACCACATGGCCAACATCCAGAGCATTATTTTTATACCAATAATTACAGCCTTGTGAAGCGCGTGAACTGTTTTTAAATCCAAGAAAAGGAGAATAGAGAATTATCTATGATGAGAACCTGTTTCTATAAATACCGTATGTTTACTTCAGGATGTAGAAGAAGTTTGCTGGTATCTGTGATTAGCACTTGACGATTCTTCATAGAAGTTGTTGAAGAGTGTAAAATGGCCACAGGGAAAGGATGCTGCGGGACTGGTCATGGGGGGCCTGGCTATGAAACTCCAATCCAAGCAATGAACGGGCCTGGGGAAAAGCTTTTATATGTCACTGCTGTTTATACTGGTTAGTTTTTATCCGTATCATAAGTTATCTGCTTCTAAAAATCTTCTTCCTTTCTACCAAAGTGTTGTTTCTGGAGTTTTGAGGATCTAGTTGGTGAACGAATCTACTTCATGACTAAAGTAAGGCGAGTAAAGATATTTGGAAATTGTGTAAACCTTCTTAAGCCCGCGCAGTAGAAATAAAAATGTTAGGTCAAAAATTATTGAAAAAACAAAATCGTTTTTTAAAATATTATTAGCTTTTCTTTTAAAAAATGATATGAAGACTTCTGAATCACAAAAACGATATGGAAGGGTTGTTGAACCATAGAAATGAAGACTTTTGAATCACAAAAATGATATAGAAGGATTGTTGAATCATATAAATAAGAATAGGCTTACTTTGTTCTGCAATGAGAACTTCAAGGACTTTTGAATCATAGCAATGACACTGACTTACTGTGTTGGCTACCACAAAGACAATGCTGTTCTGCAGCGAGAACTTTAGGCTACCACAAAGACAGTGAACTATGAACACTAAAAACAGCAGAAAACATATAGATTTCCACAAAAAATAAACAACTTTTCATTTCTGAGCTGAATTATGGCATACGTTCTGCATGCATTCTCTTACAATGTCTCTCCCCAGCCAAGCCTTCTCCTACAGCAATCCACCACTGGTAACAGACAAAAAAATCCCTATTCAAATTGGCAAACCTTATTAATTACCTTATTGTTACATTTCTTAAAAATGGAAGACACAACAAGAGTCTTATTTTTAGAACTGATGGGAAAGTGAGAAATATTCAGCATTAATTTGACAATTATAGAGGATCCTCCCTGTCTTTTGTAAAAACTGATATATGATTTTAAAAACATCATGAGTTACTCTTCAATGACTCAGGTGTTGTCGGAGTCAAATAACCTGGGCCACTTTACCAAATACATATTATAATTCTTGGACTTCGTAGTATCGGTCTTAGTGCCTACTACCTTTCCAATCTGCTCCTTTCTTCCATTGGCAAATGTCTGGCAGTGGCCCATTCTCACAGCAAAATATCATCTTGGTTTTTCTCACTACCTAAATGGTAGGTATAAAGATCTGTAACACTAATTGTATTAATCCAATTCACCATGCCATTCTATCAAATAGATGTTCTCATTAATTTGCTTAAGTTTCTAGCAAGGGTTATTTTCTTTTGACTTCAATTTATTGTGAATGCCTTGAGGAAATCTATATCTATGCAAGTAAACCCTGTTCACCCACTTGATGCATCTTTTCTCTTTGATCCAAATCTGCATTTCTTTTATACCACTCATTGATCATTTGCAGCTTCTGTCTAACCTGTTGATCCACATCTTCTATATGCCTCACAAAGTCCACTCCATCTTGGCTAACCCATCTTCCCCCTAGAAGATCAACTGAATCAACTAATCCCTTAGTTTTGTTTTCAAAACCAATTTCAAGGGAGACTTATTAGTAGACCTATTGATGCTGGAATTGAAAGAAAACTTTGTCCGTGCCAAAACCAAATTCCACTGCCTTGGATGCTCACCATCTACGCTTTGAAGAAAATTGTCCAAACTTTTGTTTACCACCTCCATTGCCTACTGTTTGAGGGTGACAGGATGAATTATACTACAGATTACTGTCAAGTTTTCTCCACAAAGTCCTCCTAAAGTGATTAAGAAACCTTGCATCCTAGTCACTTGTCATATTCTTAGGCAATCCATGTAAGTGCACAACCTCTTAGAAACCAAACAAAAATGTTATTTTCTATGGTAGTCTTCTTTCACATAAGGAAGTGGGCCATTTAGAAAATTGTTCCACAACCACAAAAAATAGAATCATTACCACATTGAGTAGGAGGCAATCCCAAGACAATATCCATGGTTCTTCAAGTACTTGGAAGGGTTTATACAAACCAATGATTTGTAATCTCCCTTTAGAAACTTTGCAAACTTCACATGTAGAAACAAACTTATTCATATCTCTCCTCAACTAAGGCCAAAAATACTTGCTGCTCACCAAATTGTAAGTTTTGTCCCTTAACTAGACCCCTTAGCCATTTGAATATATTTCCCTAATTAGTTTTCCCCTGCTAGAACCTATGGGAATACAAAGTTGGAGTTCCTTAATAAAAAATCCATCAGCCAATAGGTATTTATCATAGAACTCTTTACTTGCAATTGTAAGATTGTTGAGAACATGAATAATCTTACTGAAAAAGGGTTCAACTACATATTTTTCTTTCATCTCTTCAAAGTTTCAAACCTAATGTTCCAAATTTATAACTTGTAAAAAAGAAGTTTATGGAATAAACTCGTTTAGGAATTGATATATTTTAGTCCTTGGTTATCTGTCAACAAAAGGAATTCTCAATGTAATGGGCAAATCCTTCATTGTTAGAATGTATGGGCAGAAGCATACAATTCTTTATTGCCATACCTTTTATTGGTATTGTTTAGATTTTCAGTAAAATAGGCAATTAGCTTGCCTTCTTGACTCAACACATCACCATTTGCCATTGCTGGAGGATCACACACAATGGTAAAGACCTCAAAGTCCAACAAGGCAAGTCTTAGAGCTTTTTCTACCTTCCTTTTCATCCCTTAGTTTTGTTTTCAAAACCAATTTCAAGGGAGACTTATTAGTAGACCTATTGATGCTGGAATTGAAAGAAAACTTTCTGTGCCAAAACCAAATTCCACTGCCTTGGATGCTCACCATCTAGGCTTTGAAGAAAATTGTCCAAACTTTTGTTTACCACCTCCATTGCCTACTGTTTGAGGGTGACAGGATGAATTATACTACAAATTACTGCCAAGTATTCTCCACAAAGTCCTCCAAGAGTGATTAAGAAACCTTGCATCCTAGTCACTTGTCATATTCTTAGGCAATCCATGTAAGTGCACAACCTCTTAAAAACCAAACAAAAAACTTATTTTCTATTGTAGTCTTCTTTCACATAAGGAAGTGGGCCATTTAGAAAATCGTTCCACAACCACAAAAAATAGAAGCATTACCACATTGAGAAGGAGGCAATCCCAAGACAATATCCATGATTCTTCAGTACTTGGAAGGGTTTATGCAAACTAATGATTTGTAATCTCCCTTCAGAAACTTTGCAAACTTTACATGTAGAAACAAACTTATTCATATCGCTCCTCAACTAAGGCCAAAAAAACTTACTACTCACCAAATTGTAAATTTGGTCCCTTAACTAATCCCGTAAGCCATTTGAATGTATTTCCCTAATTAGTTTTCCCCTGCTAGAACCTATGGGAATACAAAGTTGGAGTTCCTTAATAAAAAATCCATCAGCCAATAAGTATTTATCATAGAACTCACTACTTGCAATTGTAAGATTGTTGAGAACGTCAATAGTTTTACTGAAAAAGGGTTCAACTACATATTCTTCTTTCATCTCTTCAAAGTTTCAAACCTAATGTTCCAAATGTATAACTTTGTAAAAAAGAAGCTTATGAGATAAACTCGTTTAGGAATTGATATATTTTAGTCTTTGTTTATCCATCAACAAAAGGAATTCTCAATGTAATGGGCAAATCCTTCATTGTTAGAATGTATGGGCAGAAGCATACACTTCTTTATTGCCATACCTTTTATTGGTATTGTTTAGATTTTTAGTAAAATAGGCAATTAGCTTGCGTTCTTGACTAAACACATCACCATTTGCCATATCTGCAGGATCACACACAATGGTAAAGACCTCAAAGTCCAACAAGGAAAGTCTTAGAACTTTTTCTACCTTCCTTTTAAGTCGTTTGAAACTTCTCTCAATTTCTGAAGTCCAGGAAAATGACTTCCACTTGGCACCATTCATCACTGGATCCCTTCTCCCACTGAAATTTCTAATGAATCAAATCCATGAAACCCCTTACCTTTGAGTTTTGAGGACATGACCACATTGGGTTTGTGGTGTATCCTTGCTAGCTGATGGCCAAACATTCTAAAGAAACAAGTAGCATGGGTGATGGCGTCAAACCACCATTCAATCCACCCAATATCTACTTTCAGAAATGCACTAAGTTCCACACACATTGGATATGGGCCAATGTGGACTGTGATGGAGAAATGACAATTTCAAAAAGAATTCAGTCCTTCTTAGGACTTTGAAGACCACATTCAACTTTAAAGTGGACTCGGAAGTGATTAGAAAGAACTTAATCTAGTAGGGGTTCCATTAGAAGTGAGTAATATGTCATGTCCTGCCTAGGGATTAATACATATCACAGTTTTAATAAGTGAAGAGGCTGGAATTCATTATAAGAACAACAACTATAGCTGGTAAAGGCAGTTCTCAGTTAAAGATGTAATCTGATCCTCAAAGGGTGCAATTAAGATATTAATTAAGAGATGTAATTGGTTACTTGTGCCCATTCATTGAAGAGGCACGACTCTTCCACCACAAGGGGAGGCTATAAGTATCAAAGATTAAGCATTCACGGGAAGGATGAAAGAATAAAATTTGATGCAAGGCAGTCATTGAAATACAAGAGCTTGATATTATAATTGCAATTTGCGACAGACACCAATATAAGGTTAATCTGATATAAAGAAATCAGACTTCACACACACACACACACATATATATATATATATATGTATGTATAACTATGACATTGCATCCATAAATTGTAATCGATCATGTGGAAGGAGGGAAGGGAGTGCAAGGAAGGGGAATAGTGAAAGATCCCTCACTAGGTATGATACCTCATAAAGATGGTTAAGGACCATTAGGCCAAGGAGGATAAGGCCCTGCTCTTGGGCCTAGGGTTGAGGGTCATTATAAGGCCACCCTATTGCAGCGTCCCCTACCAACTCCACATTGATCAATTGTTGAAGTGAACTAGAAAGGATTCCCAATCATAAGAGACAAGAGATTGACATGAAAGAGGAGAATGGCACATAGTCCTCACTAGGTACATCATCTCATACAGATGGTGAAGGACCTTGGGGCCAAAGAGTATAATATCCTACTATTAGGTCAAGGATAGAGGATACTTGGGGAACCTGGTCATGTCTTCCATTGCAATGCTTGTTATGGTTGATCTCCCACTTAATCTTTGAGACTTGTTGTATATATTTCTTAAGCCTAGAATTGTATGTATTTCATGAGTTATATCTATATTATTATCTAATTTGGTTGTAGGTTTTCAAGACAGGCTTACCTCATCTTATTCTTGGGTGAGAATTATATCTCTTACCTTCTTTTGCTCTTGTTTCGTTTTGGATTTGTGAAGTTAGGGCAAAGTATAAGGTGATCCAAGCAAGGGACATTACATAATAGCTAGCAAAATTATGATTATGTCAACATCATAGCATTATCAAGCCACATAATTATTCTTTTAATGCTACTAAGAAAGTTTGATCATGTGTATCACATGGAAAATGCATTCTGGTAGCCAAGGTTGGGATCATAAAGGATCAATTAATATATAGAGCCATGTCTCTTTTTCACTAGTTGCCCATCTTGTGGGTCTTCAAAGACCACTAGGCTAATGATAGTTCATTCGGAAGTCGCCACTGAAGCAATTTACTTCTTGCCACATCGTTCGTGGCATATACTACCTAAATTAAAAAGGGACCCACAAATCTATGTTATACATGGTCGGAATGCCATTTGGCATCATAAAAAGTTACTATCCTAATCTTGCTCAGGACTTTTGCTAAAACAAATATCATCTACCTATATAACATGGCACATGATTGAAAGCAAAAACTCAACAACCTTGATTGCTCGAAGACAAAGAATGTCTAGAGGGGGTAAATCTTTGTATGTGATATAGTTTTGTCAGACACCTCTTAGAATCCATGAGATGTAATTTCTTAAAGCACAACCCCTATAAAATAGAAAAATTATTCTACACAAATTGATTTTGTTTTTTAGGAGAGAATGCTCCAAATTGCATTTGCCAATTTTCAGAAACATATGTTCCTTCCTCTACCTCCTAAGGAGAGCTATGTGAATACCTACCTCCTAGTTGTGAAAGTAGTCTGAATTACCAACTCCACCAAGGATGAAAGACACATAGGGAATGAAGTTCTAAAGAATCAAGGTTTACTAAATATTTTGAAAGATTCACCAAAAGGATAGGTGGGATTTGCTTGATCAATGACAACGTACTTGGCTTTTTCAATAGCCTATGGCCGGGAGGATCTCATGCATGTTGCTTTTTCATTATTGTATAGCACAGAGGAGCTCAATGGTGTCTTTGGAAACCAAACAATTGTTGGATATACTGTTGTCTGATTAGAAGCCTTTATGGGGCCCACTGTGAGCATTTTTATGGTTTCTTGCATTAGTCTAACCACTTTATTCTTTCCTACATCATTAACTAGTTTGAGGTTGCTTTGGGCTTGTGGGTAACTATAAGGAAGTTTCTAATTTAGTAGTCAAAGGCTTGGTGCTAAAAGAAAGTGTTAGGAAAATTGATAAATAGAACATGTTGTGCATGGCACATGCCACCCATGTTTATGTCAAGAGTTTCCTTAAAACTTTGGAAAGATCAATCTCCATAAACTTGACATTGCACTTGAGGCAAATAGAAAATTTTGGACTCAACATAGACCCTCTCAAGGGGGGAAGTAATATGGTTGAGGCGTAGCCATTGAGTTAGAGGCAACCAAACCATATAGGACTTTAGGAAACTTCTACTCAAACATGACAAAATCTTGTCTAGGGAGAACAAAGGGTTATAAACATAGTAGGGACCATGGTGGAGGATTGTGTCTATTTGGTTAGATTCTACAAATTGGGAGAAAATGAAAAAAGTTCTTTTAGATGGAATAAGGTTGACAAAGTAGCCAATGAGCATAAACTACTCCACCCATTTATAAGCATTATCAAATTCAATTACCAAAAGAACATCGATTGGGATAGTAGAAGACATGCCTTGTGAAACACCTTGGGGACAAACTTGTGAGGTTTCTTTAGTAGCATGATTGCTCATTCCAATTCCTATCTCTTTGACATTGACAATTGAAGGTAGAGGCTTGGATGCCATTAAAAAGAGGTCATTTCCCTGAGGGAGAAAAAACCTAACAAACCCTTCCAAATTCAAGAAGCTAAAATGTGCTACCTTGTGTAAGTGGATGATGCTTATGCCATTGGGCAGCTCAAATCAAAGCTAGACTTCATTAGTTAAAATTCAACATTCATGTTTCCAAAGATATTTTTCAGCTCTATGGCCTAAAACTTTAGCTAAAAGAATTGATTTTATCAAAGAAGCCGAACAATGCTTCTTCACACTTTTTGATGAGTTGCATGCCTTTGTCCAACAATATACTAAGGTCTTCCAATCTTAGGCCTACTCTCTTAAAAAGGAAGAGGCACTTAATAATTGTTTGGATGTTGTCCCTTGTAAGTTGTGACAAACTCCTACCCTAGGACTCCTATCAACTACATTTGGCATCGCTAGCAATAAACTTCCTAGTTACAATGATTTTCCATTTGAATCCTACATAATCCATTGGGTTGATATTGGGTTGAATCCTACAAAGTATATCTAGAAGCTTATTATATTTGGTGTCTAGGTCCTATCATTAACAAAGAAAATATCAAGTTAATACCTAAAGCTAGAGAATAGGAGTTAAATTGCAACTAGAGACTCATCACTATCTTGAATGTCTCCTACAAAATCATTGCCAAGGTGTTACAATGGGAATCAAACATCTTTTCTACTAGTATTTTGACTTAAACAAAATGAGTTTATTCAAAGTTTATTCTATACTTCCTTGGAGCATAGAATGAGCATGTGAATCTAAGATCAATGGGTGGTCTTCACCAAAATTGACTTTGAAAGGTCTATGATAAAAGAAATTGGCATTTTATACAATCCATGCTTAGGACTCTTGGATTTAGTCCCACTTTCATCTAGTTTTTTCAAATATTGTTTGCAAATGCTTTTTCTTGCCTAACTACTTATGGTGTTGAATTTGAACACTTTAACCTTTTTCATTCTAGAAGGAAGTGCTTCCCTCTAGCTCCCTTTCTCAATATACTAACCGCTAAAGAGTTTGGCTGTCTTCTTGCCTATGCCATCTTGCAATGACAAATTTGAAGGAATTTCCCTTCCTAGAATTATTTCTGAACAATTGGTCAAAAACAAATTTGTAGATAATTTCTTCCTTACACTGCTAAAAGATAGGATGATATTAAATAAGCTTTCAAGTGTCTTGACACTTTCTATTTAGCTTCAACTGTAGTCAATGAAATAAGATGCAATATTAAAGGAAATCATTTTCTTAGCTTCCTAGTTAGTCATTCCTTGGAATGGAAACCTATTTACCACTGGAAGATCTTTAAATTTCAAGGAATTCCCTTTATGTTTTAATCTTTTCAGTCCAAGCTATGGAAGTATGTTAATGGTATAGTTGAGAAAAAAGAATCACATTATGGATCACCAAACTTATTTTGTTGGTAGTTAAATTCCAAATTTTCTCTAAGTTCTTTTGTCTTTGCATGTATATTACTTTTCTTTCTATGTTCCTTCCAAAGAATTATGCATCATCTTGCACAATCTTCTAAAAAGATTTCTATGGGTCAATCCAAACCACAATAAATATTTTCATCGTGTTCATGGGACCTTTGTTTTCTACCAAGAGACTGTAGTTGGCTAGGCCTTATTAATGTCAACAAACAAGGTATTTCTCTTTGGGTTGAGTGGATTGTCAAAGCTTGTGACAACAGTAACATTGGAAAATTTTGTTCATAAATTACAATGCTTCCAGTTTGTTGTATGGGTGCCTAATCTACAATTGCCTTGAAATCCATTTTCTTGCAATTGTTCATGTGCCTATTTTAAAACCCATGGCACTTTTGTCACAAAATATATTTGGAAGGTGTTGTGAGGTTTTCACACCATCACCGCATTGCAAATGGGGACCCCCTCTTTTCGTCCGTAGTCGCTAGGTTAGGTTTTGGCAGTTTGGTGCTTAAAAAGACTAAGGGGTGGCAAAGAAATCAAGTGGCCAAGTTGTGATCTTAAGTGGGAACGTTAAAATTAAAGTCCTTTGGGATCAAGTTATAGTGGGTTGAATGTAAAATCCTAAGTGTTTTTAAATTTTGGCTAGTCAATTAGTCTAAAAATCTATATAAAGGCATACTCCATGCATAACAACCTTAAAATCCTTATATAAATTGATTTTTTGCATTTAAAATCGTCAAAATCCTAAGAAAAATCAAATTTTCTTTAAAAAAATGCACAAAATCCGGACTTATACTGAATTTCCCCACTTATTTTGATCAAAATCTGGACTTATAATGAATTTCCCCACTTATTTTGATCAAAATCTAGACTTCTAATGAATTTCCCCACTTATTTTGATCAAAATTTGGACTTACAATGATTTTCCCCACTAGAACTGCCCAAAATCTGGACTTACTATAAATTTCCCCACTAAAATTGGCTATTATCTAGACTTACTATGAATTTTCCGACTTTAATTGTCATTTTCCCCACTAAAATTTAAGTGTTGGGGATTATCTAGACATGGGTCAATTTTCCCTCAATTGGAATCCAGAGACAAAAGATGAAATGAAGAGTCTAGACATGAAGCAAATTTCTCTTTGGTTTTATACTTAGAAAAAATTTGGGAAGCGAAGTTGGAATTATCCAGACACTTTTCAAGCTTAGCATGAGAGATGATCTTATATCAAGAGAGGATTGAATATTTGGTGTTTCACTCTAAAATATTGATTGTTTAATTCTGCATGTTGTATTGGAACAAAACTCACATCAACAGAAGGATTCAAAACTACTAAGCCTTGACTGCTATCGAATGGGGATAGAGTTATCAACCAACAATCTATGTGGTGATCTCCCATCATCCTATGCCAAGATAAGTTGTTGGAGGTTATTCCTTGGTTGCACTCCCTTAAGTTCTTTAAAAGGGAAATTAGGAATTTGTAGGATCTTGACTCCAAGTCTAATTCCACTTGGATGTCTTGGTCTTAGGCCAAAGCTAATTTTAATTTAAAATTCATGCTAATTAAGAAACTTTCCAAATGATAATTAAGGTTGTGCCTTCTCAATGTTTATACAAAATATCTATGTGCTCAATTCAAACTTGGCACATGGATTAAAATGGTATGCCAATGCTCCCTTTATAACTACACTCCTAAGAAGGGATATATGTGGCTCTTGCCTCATCTACCCATGGTTGATAAGTTTAATGCCAGGAAAACTCTACATTATCCTACTTTTATTTGGGATAAATGACTCCAACTAATTTGGAAAGTAGTTGTGGAGCCCAAAGTTTTCTAGTTTTCTTAGTTTTTTGCTTTACAATGGCCTTTATATTGGCACCTATTTGATACATCTTGGCTAAAAAAATTCACAATGTTCATTTTCAAGGCAACCAAAAACCCTTCTTTAACTATGTTCACGCAAAAAATGTTTGGAATTGGATACATAATTTTTTGATCTCTTATGGCCTAAAACCTTTACTTCATAGATTCTACTAGCTATGACATGCTTTTGGATTGAAATTCTTTTTTGGCTCTCAAAATGTAGGAATTAACTATTTTTTCTCATTCTATTCTTGATACTAACATTGTTGTTCACTCCAAATTGTTGGTGATATCTAATGTGCTTATGTAGATTCAAATCTAAGCTAGCAAGGATGTGATGGAGGTTGAATGTTTTCAATCATGGGGGAATGCCCCTTGCACAATGGCCAAGGTGCCACCTTCATCACCTTTTTATAACAAATCTCCCCTCCAAAATGAGAAGCATGGCTACTTTGAGTCCTCAACACAACACCCACATAGCTATTAAAAAGCCACTACTCTAACCTCATTGGTAGCCAAGCAACACTCTAGCTAGACCCTACCTCCACCTCTACTATCTAGCTACCATGGTAGGTGTTCTCCACCTTTTCATTATGCCTTTCATGTCCTCTCATTGGCATGGATGGCCTCCTACTAATCAAGGGAAATTCTCTTGAATCTTGCTACATATTTTCCAAGAACTATGTAAAATCAATGATAAGAGCATCCCCAAAATGGTCATAATGTTTCTCTTATCATCTCGGAGCTCATGGAGGTTGGAAAGGATATGCCAAGTGTAGGATAGGATAACCCTAATGGCCAAGACCCTACTAATATCAGTGTTTCCCTTGCATCATAATTGTTATGGTTTTTAATTTTTGTTGAATTGTTGACTTGGCAATTGTTTCCCTTGTGGGGTAATGCTCTTGTTTGTTTATGTGGTCATTTTCACTTTTTTGGGCCATGTGTTTATTTTTCTCCTAGTGGTTGGTTTTGGAGTGTAATCAAAGATGCTCATATTTTTTGAGGATTTGGCTATATTAGAGATATGATGTTTCCACAATCTATATTAGAGATTTGAATGTTTCTAGAGTAAACTTTTTTTTAAAACACGGATCATACTACATTATCTATCATTAGAATGAAGAGAGTAACATAAAGCCTTGCTCTATGATTTATATCTTGGTTTTTATTGCATGATCTTTTAGCCAATTGAGCCAGTGGCCCCACCCTTATTATTTCATTTTTAAATATGAAATTAATATTAAATATAATTAATATTATCTCTGAAAAAAAGAAGTAAAAGACAAGTCACCTTTATTTGACTAGAAAGACCATCCACTCAAACAAAAAAGAACAAGGATGAAAGAAAAGGAAAGCTAAAATATTTCACTTAAAAAAATAAAACAAAATGTAGAAACAAGATTTTAGAGGGCACTTTCTATCAGAATGCCCGTTTAACCTTTAGATCCAACTCCCACTTTATTTATTTTTTAACTCAAAAATTCATCAAGTTGCCCTTGGTCTATTGGTAAATTTGAATGGCTCATAAAGAGTCACCACATACCAAAGCATATTATCCTAGTTATTATTTTTATTTGGGATGTCTCTTACAATAAAATATTTTGATTGTACTTTCCATATTTGTGTAAATATATTTTTAAATACATAATTTATTGCTTTTTCCCCTATAATTATCACATTTCATTAATAAATCTATTTTCCCATATTTAAGGTTTACCAAACACAACACTCCATGCAAAGTTGCTATCTTGACGAAAACCAACTTGTCCTCTACAAAATTCAATCTTTTCAAGATTTACAAACAATCTTTCCACTGTAAATATGTCAAACAGAACTTGCAAGTGTCTTAAATTCTCTTCCATGTTTCTATAGAAAATCATAATGTCTTGATTAAGGAAAAAATAGGTTTTGAAGGAACCCGAAACCCTTTACAAACAGATTTTCAGGGGTATCTAGAACCCCACTAAGATGAATCGCTGCAAAGGATAAGACATTGTAAACCAGCAGCCCAGGACCGGCATACAGTCAGCAACACTTAAATAAGAACCAACAAAGCACTAGCTGCCCAGAAACAAGGCCAAAGCCTTACATCATAAAGCTAACCTCCCAAGAAGGGAGATCCCAGGGATTTGAGGGACACCCCAATCCATTCCTAACCAAAAAAAACCATAGCCCATGTTGGGCCCTTGAACACTGTCAGCATCCAACTAAACATCATACAGAAACACGAGACACTTAGCCTGAAGGAGGACATTGAAACACCAGCTGAAAAAATTAAGGAATTTAACATGAGGACCAAAACCAACAAGAGGTTTTGGAAGGCTCCTTAAACTGTTCCAAGCTTCCATAAGATTTTGCTTGATGACCCACAAACTAAAAACCAACTGGGTTTTGGCATGGAACTCAAAACCATCATGGGGTATAAGAAAGCACCCCAAACCAGTACCAAGGTTTTGGTAGGCTCCCCAACCCAAAACAAGAAGCTACAATATATATAACAATAAAGAATTTGCTAAAACTACGGTGTTTTGAAAGAAACCCCAAACCCTTATGGGTTTTGACGTGGATCCCATAACCAAAAAGGAGATTGCAACAATAGCATCCCTCCAATTAGTCCAAACATCTCCTGAGACACTCCTTCCCACCTCAATAGGGAAGATAACCACCTCTATAGGGTAAAACAAGACAAAAAAATGAGAGAGGAAGAGACAAACAATCCCAACTCTAGGTCGTTATTGTAGAGAGCACCCAACAAACCTCCACCAAACACCACCTCCCAAACGCCAAAAACCACCTCAATAGGTACAACGGTCACCTCTAGAAGACAAAAGACAGAAGGTAATGGAAGAAGAGAGGGCCATACCCAAGGAGTAGCTAACCACCAAGCACCGACCTCAAAAGGGATAGGTTCCACCTCAATAGGAACCTTCCAGGGACGAAGCTTGCCATGAATAGCACCAACCCACGAAAGAAGAGGCCAAAAGAGCTCTAGGGCTAGAATAACACTAGTATCAAAATAAATCAACTCTAAGGAATAAACATTGAAAGCAAAGGAGCTATTGAAAGAACTCCATAGAACAGAGTCCAGCGAAAGAAAGAAAAACTAGGAAAACCCAGCCCATAAAAATCCACTGCTTAGTCCACCAAGGGACAGGAAGTACCAAACAGGGAACAAAGAAAGGCCAGGGCCAAGAAAATCTTTGCAAGAAGCAGAGACCACATCGACCAAACCCCAATCCAACCACATGACACAGAGCACCTCCATCACCGCAATACCTCCCACACATTGCAACCCACCAAAGGAGAGGCCTCTATAGAGAGGAACAACGCCAACGCCCTAAACAGAGACCACGAGACATAGGAAAAAAGGGTACTTAACACACCCATCGTAGAGGTAGCCAAAGGACAGCACCTCAAACACTCAAAAAGAAGGGCCTCCATAGCCAGAAGACGTCTCCAAAATAGGGGGTCCGCAAGGAAAACCAAAACCAAGCTCACAGTCCACCCGTCAACCACAACAAGGGGAACACTGATAGGCCAAAACATTGCCACTCCCCCCACATCATCTTCTTCCGCGTCCTCGTTTCCAGATTTGCTCCAGCAAATCACCAAAGACACCATTGCAAGAGGCCCTGCTATTCAAACTCTCCCCTCCCCCCGTGTCCATTCCCGCCCATCATGAAGTTTAGGCTCGTGATGATTCTATATCGGGAAGGAGTAGGGTTTCAAATCACTTATTGTCTATCACTAACTTTTTTTTCTAGAAAATCATAATGTCACCAAAATAAATTATAGTAAATTTCCTAAATACCTAGCTCACAGTATGCATAAAAGTGATAAGGGCATTAGGCATTCCAAAGAGGATCACCAACCACTAATACAAACCATCCTTAGAAGACATTAGATATCCACAATCCATAGCAATTAGAATGTATGTTTTTCTGGGTTCCATTCTGTAAATTTATTTGCATCAACGTTTCGGATCATACCCAGAAAAACTTACATTCTAAAAAACCATCCTTGGTCTTGAATGTTGTCTTTCATTTGTCTCCTTCCCAAATTTAGTCTAATAATAGCCACTTCTCAAATCAATCTTGTAGAAAATATTGAGCAATAGCTAAGCAATCAAATATATCATCCGTTCTAGGTAGTGGATCCTTGTATTTTACTATAATCTTGTTGATGGCTCAAGAATCCACACAAATTCTCCATTTTCTCCTTTCTTAGTTGAGAGTAAAGTTAGTGTGGCATAAGGAATCTTGCTTTCTCTTATGAACTTTTTCTCTAACAACTCAAAAATTTTGTCTCATTTCCTAGTTTTTGTAGGAGATAATCTGTACTAAAGTTTATTAAGGAGCTTTGATCCTAGTGCCAAATCAATATTGTGTGATGACATGTATGGGGGGACACCAATTGAAAATTTTGTTGGAGTCACATTAGAATACTTAATCAATAATTTTTGCACCACTTGTTTTACTTGGATTCTTCCAGCTTCCATTGCTTCTTTCAAGCATAGTAGATAGCAAGGTTCTTCTTTGGTTTTAGAATTTTTTACAACTCATTGCTACAAGAGACAATGCTGACATTTTGGAAGCCCTTGTTTCTTTCCTTAATTATGGGAGATGTCTTTTCTCCTCATGTTGTACCACATAAGTGTTCTTTCTACGATGAGGTATAATTTCCAATCATAGTGCTAGGGCCTTCCCGCCAACAAATGACAAGCATCAATTAGCACCATAGTACCTAGCACTTTGTTTTCATAAGGATCAATTTTGAAGAAATACAACAAGATTGACCCACAAGTACATTATAGTCCTTTTAGAACCAAGAAATCTTGTATGGTTTGATTTTGGAATGCAAACAAGCTATAGTTTGTCTACCATTACCATATTACTAAACTCTTGGTCAATCCACCCTCTACAATCACCTTGCACACTTTGTCCTTGAACTTTTATTGTGTTTAGAAGATCCTATTCCTCTTCAATAAACTTCTGGAATCTCTTTGCTTCCTGATATTAAGGTTTTTTGGACAATCAAGTTCTTTCATATCTCTACTCAAACCTTTTGTATTTAAGGACCAAGGTCCTCTTGTGATACCATCGTTCTTTTGAGCTTTTGAGGGTAGTCTTTGACTTTATGGGCTTCATTACATTTGAAACATCTAAATAATTCTCTACCACCAAAAGTTTTTCCTCTTTCCATTCCTTTGAAGTTTCCTCTTCCTCAAGAGTTGAATTTCACTGCCTTACCTTCCTCAAGCTCTTCATTTTGGCAGGTTTTGAAGAACATAGTTTTTCCTCTAAAGCAAGTGTGGTCTCCCTTCCTGATCAACAATTTACTGTTAACCCAATTGAGTTCTCCTCAACTCTTGCAGCATATTGATAAGCTTCACCAATCATATGGAGTTTGAGTAGGGCCAGCTCATCACAGAATTGGAATCACATCTCATTGAGGTATCTAGCAACAACCTGCTCACCATCTTGCAAATCTGCCCATATTTGCAACTTCATAAACCGTTTTAAGTATTCTAACACAAACATCTCTTTTTTTCTCATGTTTTGATATCTAAACAGTTTCTGTTGATAATCTGTAGGTAAGAATCTGTATCTCAATTCTTCAGCCTCTTGGGCCATAACTGTTATTTTGGAGGTTATCCCACCATAAGGCAGTATGAGACTTCATCTTTGTCACTACAAAATCTACTCTCCTAGAGTCCTCTACATCCATGTTATCATATCAAAATATTTCTCTAGTTCTTGTAGCCAATCAATGAATAGATCACCTTTGAAATCCAAAACCTTGGCCTTAACTCTAGTCATCTGTTTTGAAATAGTTTTGATCGACTTCTGTATGGGATCTATTGTTCTGTTTGCTCCAACTGGAGGTCCCTCATTCTCTTGTTTGTCTTCAGATTCATCTTGACAGAATTAGCTTTGATTGCTTCTAATCTCCCAATAAATTCATCTCCTGCATTCCTCTGTGTCCAGCTCCTCTAGTAGCTCTCTGTCGTCAGTTCAAAATGGTCAATTTTTAGGCTTCTCTGAAATCAAAAATTGATGCAGATTAGTCTGCTCTGCATTGAAAACTTATAGTTGCCACAAAAGAAGTGAATGATAAATACTAAAAACAGAAGAAAACATACAGATTTCCACCAAAAATAAACAAACTCTTAATTTCTGTGCTGAAATATGGAATATGTTCTGCATACATTCATTACAATGTCTTTTCCTAACCCAGTTCTCTCCTCCAACCCCTCAATGCCAATAAACAAATAGCCCCTTTACTAAAATGGGCAAACCCTATTCATTACCTACAATGGTTATATTTCCCAAAAATTGAAAATGCAGCAAAAATCCTATTTTTAGAACTGACAAGAAAGTGGCAAATATTCAGCATTAATTTGTCTGTTATACATCAAGAAGGAGTTTTCAAAGGCGCAAGTAGGTTGATTCATGTAACCCCTGTTGAAGATAAATTTAGCAATTTTCTCTTCCTCAGCATAATATGAGGTACATTTCTCTGCTCCTAAATTCAAAATATTATAGTAGATTATCAAGCCTTTATAATGCTGAAAAAATGGCTACATTGATGAACCTTGTAGAAGGTATATTGCTGACTCCACTTTACTCTTCTTAGTTGCACATAATCTCAAAACCACAGGGATCTCCCTCAATCATACCAATTTTAATAATGATTTAATCATTATCCATCAATAAATTATTAAATTCCCATAACAGACATCTGGACCCTCTAATTCTGTAGAGGATTAAGATTTTAGATTGTTTCTTGCTTCTAAAGGTTACAGCTTGCTCCTAAAATGTAAATCTAAACTAAAAACATACTGGATAGGCGACATTGCCCCTTTCTCACCGTGTCAATTGCTTTTGATTTTAGTATGTAGATAAATTAGAACTATTGGAACCCAGCTCTAATATGATCCCCCTGGCCTATAGTATGTACTGCCCCAGAAAGAATACCATAGCTAAAAAAATAAGGCATAGATAAATGGCAGGATAACTCCAATTATTGAACTGATGAGTTAATTTGAATTAGAAGGATGTGGGTTGGAATTCTAATTTGGGCACTAAATTTAGGTCTGCTTCTTTCTTCCAACACGCTATGTGATTCTTTAAATTATTGGTTTTACTTATTGAAGTATGAAATATTCATTGAATTATGAACTTATAATTGTTTTTTATATCGGTTGTGATTTAGGCACTGGAAGGGCAAATCCTGACTACTTAGCTACGGTAGATGTGGATCCAAAGTCATCGTCTTATTCTAAGGTAGTCCATCGTTTGCCTGTAACTCATCTAGGTGATGAATTGCATCACTCTGGATGGAATGCATGCAGCTCTTGTCACAGGGATCCTTCTGCCCAAAGGCATTACCTTATCTTACCATCACTATTGTAAGTGGCTTCTTATGGATCATAGTACAATTCATGTTCCCATAAATATTTTTTTATGAACTTGTGAAGAGCCTGTAAAAAGATTTGTCAAGACTCAACATTTAAGAAATGGAATTCCCCCTTCCGATTTCTTACTGTTTTGATTATACCTTAGAAAGGTTATAAAACAACTTTGAGAATCTGATTGCTAATGTTTTGGTTTCAATGATGCAGAATATTCCTTTACATGCATAATACAAAAACTGTAGTCATTGGAATTCATGAATAACATGAAACTTCATGTGTAGGTCCTCTCGTATCTATATTGTTGACACAGGAGGCAATCCAAGGGCGCCAGTCCTTCACAAAGCCATTGAGCCAGAGACTATCTTGGATAAAACAAAATTGGCTTTTCCTCATACTGCTCACTGCCTTGCATCTGGAGACATTTTGATCTCGTGTATGGGTGACAAAGATGGCAATGCAGAAGGTGCTGGTTTCTTGCTTTTGGATTCAGATTTCAATGTGAAAGGAAGGTAATATATCCAGTGCCATAATTTTACCTATACAAACATATATGCATCGCAATTCATTCTAGGTTTAGGATTAATCACAGTTTAAAATCTAGTATTCAATTTCTGAAGTAGTTTATATGACATATGGAGTATGCAAAATTGCTTTTAGGTACACTCTTCTTGGCATCAATATTAGTTTTTGCCATTTTTCAGACTATTTTATTGTATATCTGAAAAATCAATACATCAAAAATGTTCAGGAATTAAGTAGTATAAGAGGAAGCAAACATTCTCTGCATATATTCCCTGACATTGCTTGGACGTTAGTGTCTAGTAGTATTTGAGAAACTGGAACCTAACCAGAAAAGAGAATATGAATTGCAGTAAGCCTATTCAATACAAGAGGAAATAACTTACATAGCATACAAATTGACAATGGAATTACTAGACTATAAATAAGAGCTATTAGAAAATGTGGAGAAATACAAAATTGACAATCATTTGACATGAAATTAAGGCATCCAACTCATAGACCCGTAAACAGCTAGAGTGATTTAGGATTGAGTGATTGTGTGTAGTAACTGTAGCTTGTACCATATGCCAGCTTGAGTCCTTTGCAGGGTAGTCAGATGGAAATGAGAGAGAAAACAGGGAAAGTATTGTGGCAGGTAGATCTTGATGCTGCCAAATACTTATTTTTCCATGTCGCATCCTTCAAAACAAGGTAGCCTTCTGACTAGGTGCAAACTTGAAAATACAGTTGAAAGAAGTGTTTTTGGAATCTTTAGTGGCACTTATCAGCCAATAAAATAGTCAGTTTTGGAGAGCCCTCTTAATACGTAGAAAACATTTTAATCCTATAGGAACAATCATCAATTACTCAGATAATCAAAGTACACAGATGCAATATTGAAGAGAAAACATGTTTACATTTATAATAAAAAATATGGGTTTTTTCATTATTTCATAGAGAAACTCAATACATCAAGTATATGGAAGAAACATATAAGCACATCATTCTTTCATAATCTACTGTCAAACTCAAATCACAAACACACTCAACAACCATCTTAACACTCGACATTTTTTGGTAAACTATCATGCATGCTGCACTTACACTTCATTTAAATCTTCCACTTCACAATTTTCAAAATCTCCAATCCCAAAAGCCTTTAGCTCTAACTTGAACTGAGTATTTATCTTCACAGTTCTTGTCCATCACAAAAGAGAGATAACTGGTGGGGAAGATGAAATGATGCACCTTCCAACCATTACAAGATTTTGGACATTGAGATGAAATCTTCCAAGCTATAAAACTCTAGATGGATGAAATGTAGTATGTGTTGCATTAACTTTCTGAAGCATTCATAAAATGGATTTTATGAAGTATTTTCTAAAGTGTTTGTGAATTGGATTTTATGAATCGTCAATTGATGAATAGCATATGGTATGATTATTGCCTCGACATGTATCAATCTTATCATACCTTGGCATTCAACATGGTATTGCTGTCATGATAGCACAAATTGATATGTTGATCATATGATGTCTTCCAGTTTGGGCCGTAATATGAAGAAACGATTTTGTGAATGGGGGTAATGGGCCTGTATCACCATGAAGATCTCCTCTATATTGGTTTCCTTCTCAGTTACCTTCTAGCTCCATTAGAATCAGCATGTTAATCTGTTTTAAAATAAGAGAAATTCTTGCAAACTTTGGGAAGGTTTTCTGAAGCCTGAATTAAACAAGTAAAGTTTACTATTTTGATATAACTATCTGAAATTTAATTTGCATTTCATATAAATGGTTTTCCTGTCTTATTTCTGAAAAATCTGACAGTAGTCAGATATTTAACAAGCTTATTTATATACAGGGTGACCTGAGATGGTTCAAGCCATATGGGACATTGCTTATGACCTCTAAACTCAGAGGCCTTTAGAATTGTTTATCACGTTTAATTTTTTACATATGTTTTTTCAGATGGGAGAAGCCAGGTCAAAGTCCAAGATTTGGCTATGATTTCTGGTACCAACCACGACATGATACATTAATCAGTTCATCGTGGGGAGCACCTGCAGCATTTTCAAAAGGTTTCAATCTTCAAGATGTTGCAGATGGCTTGTACGGAAGACATTTGTTTGTTTATAGCTGGCGTGAAGGTATTTTAAAACAAACATTGGACTTAGGAAACACGGGACTCATACCATTGGAGGTATGTCTGTTTGCTGCACTTTCTTCTATACCAATTGGACTAAGAAGCACAAATTAATCGAAGTTGGACTCATGTCAGTTTTGCAAGTAGAAAAATTACAACAGAAAGTAATTGCAGCTAATTGGATAACTTTTGATGCAAATTCTAACTTCCTGGCAATAGGTAAGGTTTCTCCATGATCCTTCCAAAGACATAGGATATGTAGCATGTGCTTTGAGTAGCACATTGGTACGTTTTTTCAAGTCATCTGATGGAACATGGAACCATGAGGTATAATAATCTCTCTTCCTAACCTCATGAATACCGATAAATGTTTTTTTTGCCAACAGAATAATATGATTTAGTGGTGTTTGGCTTCATTATGGAAGATGAATATGCTATTTTTTATTTTCACAATCTGATTTCCTTGGCCATTGATACATGTGGTTTATACACATTTGTTTTGATGGCATCGTTAGGTTGCAGTATCAGTGCCAAACTTGAAGGTACAAAATTGGATTCTACCTGAAATGCCTGGATTGATAACTGATTTCCTTATTTCCTTGGATGATCGATTTCTTTATTTTGTCAACTGGTTGCACGGAGATATAAGACAATACAACATTGAAGATCCTGCAAATCCTGTCTTGACTGGTCAAGTTTGGGTGGGTGGTCTTGTAAGAAGGGGAAGCTCAGTAGTTGTTGAAAAGGATGATGGACAAACATGGCAATCTGATGTTCCTGATGTTCAGGTGAGTACACTCTTCTACTCTATCTAGAATACATCTTCATAAACTGATCATGGACACGGAGATTCAGGTCTAAGTGATATTACTAACTGGTTGGTAGAATACTTGAGCAAATGGACAGGGAAAACATATTCTTGCTAGATACATAAGGCGGAATAATCTGCATAGTTGAGGTGATTTGAGACTAGTTTGTATAATTGGGGCGATTCTTCCTACAATTAGGTGTAATCCTTAATCATTACAATCACTTGACTTCAAAGAACCAGTGGCTTTTTAGACCATACTTGGAAATCTTCCACAGACAATATTTGAACTTGGGCAACCTAATATTCTTGGGATAATGTTTGACCCCTATGCTCCTTAGAAAAACAAATATAAAATGTTCAATGTGTTGTAAATCCACCTCATCTTGATGATGGACCACAAAGTTAGGGTTTCAAATGACAATTTTCTTAAATATTTCATGTGTTTTAGGTGCCTCTTCCTTACAATACAAAATATTAAGATCTAACCAAAGAGGTTTTCAAAATGTGTATAAGCAAGGTTTTTTTCATTGTTTTTGTTTTATGGCTTGGGTATTTGCATATATGGCAATGACATACTGTTTGAATATATATTTGTTAGGGAAAGAGGCTGAGAGGAGGACCACAAATGATCCAGCTAAGTTTGGATGGGAAGCGGCTTTATGTTACAAATTCCCTGTTCAGTAGTTGGGACAATCAATTCTACCCTGAACTGATTGAGAAAGGTGCCCATATGCTTGTTATGGATTGTGATACTGATAAGGGCGGACTATCAATTAATCCGGACTTCTTGGTTGACTTTGGGGAGGAGCCACAGGGTCCTGCTCTTGCTCATGAGATGAGGTATCCTGGTGGAGACTGCACATCAGACATATGGCTTTAACTCTCTCCCACAGCTCAACAATTGTCTTGAATATGAAGGCTGTGGTTCAACGGTACACAAAGATGGCTTACACATCTAATACCAATAAATTTGACATGTAAAGAATGGTCATAACCATCATTCATCGATCAAATTAACAATAATTACTTTACAAGTAAATCAACTGATATTCCAAATGAACTGTTATATTTTATGTGATGAATGAAAGAAATGGAATAAGTTTCTTCTGTGTGATAAGCACATGGTTCATAAGCCTTGCTGGCAATTCCCATGAATCTTTTTTTTCTTGGAGGATTGGACTCTTTCATGATTTATAGTATTGCATAAGGCAGATGCTACAAAAATCCATTGTAATTTCCAACCTAGTACAAAATGAATAAATTAAAATTATTCCCGCATGCATTGTACGGAAGGGACTAATGGTTAACAATGACATTATAAAATATTATTTCATGATTTATAGTATCACATGAAGCAGATGCTACAACAATCCATTGTTATTTCCAAAATTAGTACAAATTGAGTAAATTAAAATTATTCTCATGTTTGGCCATAGAAGACGCTAATGGTTAATAATGATTTTATCAATGTTATTAGACAGCGCTAGTTGATTACTGATAAATGGATGTGTTAATCATTCTTACGGTACATTGTGAAACGTATGGAGTCTTTTCTCGCATGCTGCAAGGTGTGTGAAACTTCGGATTGTAGCTCACCGAAGGGGTCGAGATGGAGGGTTTTTTGGTACATGCATTTGGCCAATCTACTGCGCGGGCTTTGCTGATGAAATCTCTATACTCTGCAATGTCGAAGCATCGAATCGGGTACAATACAGCTTGCGAAGGGTAAGAACTAGAAGCAAGCATGTGTATGCGAAGGGGACAATACAGCAGAAGGCTTGGTAGTACTGAATGTAACAAATGTGTGTGTACACTTTGCAGAATATATTTCCAACGAAATTATCAACGTGGCGATGAGAATTTGGTTGCTTCGCACGTGGGCACTCACCAAAGAAATGGGCGACGATTTCTTAGCAATCATTAGGGCAGCCACGGAAGATTTGCTGAATTCGAAATAGTAGGTAGGGCATCAGAATGTTTTTGATGTTGGGAAAAGCTTGAGCTATGCTTGAATTTATTGAGGAAGCTCAGGAGGAGGAGGGTACACCAATTTCCAAGTGATTATTCATCACCTGCACCGGATTTTTGTAATTAAGCATATAAGTATTTGAAAAATTATAAAATGTTTGACAAAAAAATATTTAAATTACGAAAAAGATGCTTGAAGAAAAGCATAAGAATAAAATTATCGTAACAGAAAATTACACAAAAATTACCATAGATTATTGTGGATTTGAATTCGCGGGGTGACAATTTAAATATGACCCAACTTGGGAAAAAAAGGATAACTGATTTGGTGAAGTCCATGGATAAGTATAAGCATAAGAATAACTTGTAACACATTTACAAGAAGAAAAAGTGAAGGTTATATGAAGAAGAAAAGCACAAGAATTTGTTCATTCCTTGAGTTTGACAAAAGAAGGCGGCACTCAGACAAATCGATTGAGATGGCCTACTGTGTTCTGCCCAGCCATAACATTGAAGTTTGGAATGCTAAAGGTGAGGGAATAACTCTGAAACTAGATAATGGAAAAGAGAATTATTCAACTACTTTAAGTTGTCTCAACCAAAAAGAGAACAGAATACTTAATCTAGAAGTGACTAGGATACCTAGGCCCTGAATTCTTCCTAACAAGTTCTATCTGCACTCTAATAAATTTACTTCTTTCCCTGCTCTACTCACATTCATTGCAGTTTAGTCAGGTGTATTTGATTTATACTGGTCAATAACTTGTACTAAGCTTCAGTTTCTCTGGTTTCAGAAATCAAATATGGAGCGTACTTTGACTAATGTTGCTGTTGGAAAACTTGGTCAATATAACCAGGCTTCAATTGCCCTTAACTTCAAGAAGGAGCTTGAATGGCTGAGCGAGAAGCTCAGAAACTTAAGAAGCTATCTCAGAGAAACAGATCTCCACAGTGCACAAAATGGGTCTGCAAAAACCTGGCTCCTTGATATTGCAGAGATTGCTTTGGATGCAGAGGACATACTGGACGAATGTGGTGTTGAATCTCAAGGTACTAGTTATGAAAACCCCCAATTGTCTTGTCTCTTTGCTTTCAGTTATTCCCAATTAGTCTTTCATTTTAAAATGGCACGTCGGATTAAGGATGTGAAAGATAGATTAAGATCCAGTATGCAAGCTGCAGCAGAAATGAAGCTTTTTCATGATCTGATTCATTCAGGCCAACCCTCCACAAGTACATCTGAGAATGTAAAGTGGAAGAGGACAAGTCTAATGGAGAGGGATTCAAAACCAGTGGGTATTGAGCCCAAGGTTAAAGAAATCCTCCGCCTGTTGGACGACCCTGCTAACCCTGTCATTGCCCTAGTTGGAATGGGCGGGGTTGGGAAGACTTTTCTACTGCAAAATGTTTTCAATAGAGTAAAGGACAAGTTTCAGAACTCAATCTGGCTTGATATTTCTCAGACTTACTCCCTTAGGGAGTTGCAGGCTGATTTGGCCTCGAAAATAAAGTTGATTGAGGTCGTTAAAGGAGTAAGTGACATGCAGGCAACAGAGTTAATTCATGAGCGTTTATCAAGAACAAGGTCTCTCATTGTGCTGGATGATGTGTGGAGAGCATCTGAGGAAGATAACTTGATTTCTTCAATTGGGCTTCCAAGAGGGAAAAATAGCAATTGCAAAATTCTTATCTCCACCCGAAGCAGATTTGTGTGCAGAAACATGAATGCCCATATCTATGAGGTGGGCATTTTGTCAGAGGAAGAGAGTTGGACCCTGTTCTGTGCTTTTGCCTTCCCTGACCGCCAGCAAAATCAACTGCCAGAGCAACTTGAAGGGATTGCAAGACAAATTGAAGGGGAATGTGGTAGATTGCCCTTGGCTGTCAAAACAGTGGCAGCATCTCTAGCAGGCAAGAGATCCTCAACTGTGTGGGAATCGAAATTGGGGCAGCTGAGGGTGCCATCTTATACCAAGGATCCAATTATGCAGGTTCTCAAGTTAAGTTATGATTCTCTCCCTGCTCATCTCAAACCATGTTTTGCATTTCTTTCTTTCTTTCCCGAAAATGAAGAAATAGACCCCCATTATCTCATAAACTTGTGGGTAGCAGAGGGATATGTTCCTCAAGGGGAGGACCAGCTAGACCTAGGGTTGGGTTATATATATCATCTTTACAATCTTTGTTTGGTTGAGAGAACAGGCGATATTTATGATCAGGTAGATAAAAGGTTCAAGTTGAATGATTTGATGCTTGATTTGGCTATTAGTATATCAAAGGAAAGTAAATGTGCATTTACTGTGGAGGAAACTTTCAACAGAGATCCAAGCATGCAAACAAGTAACAGGCACCGCAGGATTTTATTGGGCAAGAAAAGCATAGGTGATTATGATGTAGAAATAATGGCAAGAAACAGGGGGTACTCTGCATCATGTCTTCGGGCTCTATCATTCTCACAAGATAAAGGCATTCAAACTATTCCAGCAATATTGCTTAGTAATGCGAGAGTTTTACGCATTCTTGACCTGAGTGGCACAAACATCTCATCACTGCCCATCTGTGTGGGAAATTTGAAACTCCTGAGAGTTTTGAATTTAAGAAGGACCCAAATTACCAAGGTACCAAAATGTATAAGAGGTAATAAAAGTCTTCGCTTCCTAGACATTTCTAGTTGCCAGAGTCTAGAAAAGTTGCCTGAATGGATTGGCCAACTTAACTGTCTGGAATATCTGGATGTAAGTGGGATAGATAGCATACCTAAGGGAATATCAAATCTTGTGTCTTTACAGGTACTCAGATCAGATTGTAAACTATCTGTTGAGAAGAATGAGTTCTTCCAGCTGGAAGATTTTGCCCATTTGATCAATCTCCGTGAAGTGTCAATAGTTGTTCATCATGAGACTGAATTGAAAACTATGGAAAATTGCTGGATCCTTCCTATGTCAGTGAAGATGCGAAGTCTGAAAATATGCAACACAGGTGAAGGTCATGTTGATGCGTGCAATCTTCCATCTCTATCAGAGAACATGTTAGCTGTGAAAAATCTTGAATTCCTTTGGCTAGACTGCTTTGCAGTGCCAAATTGGATAAGTGGATTCTCAAATATGATGCAATTGAAGTTATGCAACTGCCATTGTGCTGAATATCCAGCACTAGAGCTGATGCCCAACTTGATTAAGTTGGAGTTGAATTGTAATGCCAGTTGCAAGGCATTGCCAAAAGGGTTTGGGAAGCGCAGGGGATTCCCTCAACTACATGTTTTTAAAATTTTGAACTTTCCAGCGTTGGAGGAATTGGCAGATTTAGAAGATGGGGCGATGCCACATCTAGAGATACTAAAGGTATTTCAGTGTCCCAATCTGAAGAAAGTTCCATCTGGATTAGGGATCCTGAAATGTCTGAAAGAATGCGAGTTTATAAAGACAGGAATAAGTATATCCAGTACATCAGCAGAGGGAGGAGAAGTATGGAATAAAGTGAAATCCAATAATCCCAGTGCCATCATCTGTTTGGATTAGTTGTTAGGTGAACAACGCCAACTGATAGTAATCAAATACAATATGGAGCTACTATAAAAAAAACCTTTTACAATGTAGATTACACTTCGTTATTATATGCTTGATAGAAATAAAATTATTCAAGTACATATTTGGTTCTCCAAGTAGCTAAGAAGCTAGGCTTTAGTTTCATAATTTCATCATGTTGATTTTTTTTTGAAGAGTTCTATTGTCATTCATATAGCATAGCCAAGTCTTATAGGTGAATTTGCACAAGTTGCATTTTCAAGTTTGATATTTTTACTGTTAAAGTCGATGTCTCAAAGATGCCCAACTTGATAAATATGGAGTTGGATTGTAATGCCACTTACAAGGCATTGCCGATAGGGTTTGGGTAGCCCAGGGGATTCCCTCAACTGCATGTTTTTAAAATTTTAAACTTTCCAATGTTGGAGTTGTCCGATTTAGAAGATGGGGCGATGATATATTTAGAGATACTAAAGGTATTTCAATGTCCAAGTCTGAAAGAGTGCAAGTTTATAAGAATGGAAATATGTATATCCAGTATTCCAGATAAGGGTGGAGAATTATGGAATAAAATGAAAGCAAACAATCCCAATTCCAGTTTGGAGTAGTTGGTAAGTGAACAACTCCAAATGATAGTAATGAAAAGCAAAATGGGTCTACTTTTATAATTTACATCAACAACGAAGATTATTACTTTATTATTATTATATGTTTGATATAAATAAAATTATTTAAGTATATATTTGGTTCTTAGGTAGGTAATAAGCTAAGTTTTAATTTCATCATATTAGTTGTTCTTTTTGAGGAGTTCTTTTGCCAGTAATATAGCATAATCAAATGGTCTTATAGGTGAATTTGCACATGGTTTCATTTTCAAGTTTGACAATTTTATTGTTGAAGTATAAGATTCAAAGATGCCTATAATATTTATTATTATTTTCTCTGTTTGGACTACTCTCACCTCATCTTGCCACTTTGTAATAAAAAATTTGTCAAAATTATAAGACTAGAGCAAGTTCTAGTAGGAATCACTAGGATGAGACACAAGGTGACACAATAAAAAACTACAATGCATTGAATAGTTTATTTGCTTGTATTTATATTGTTTTTACATTCTATTAGGGTTTCTTTATGGGTATCTGGGTTTTTATGGACAAACATGGAGACATAATTACAATCATTGCTAGAAATTTAGTTGGAACACATAGCTAGTCTATCTTACAAATGTGTTTTATCATGTTTGAATATATTATATGGTCAATAATGTTGATTCATATTCATAGGAATAGAATAAGATTATATGTTGTGAATTTTCATTTCAAATATGAGAATTCGACAACAAAGACATTTGAATTCATTTTATCATATGTTTGTGCATTTTATATCACCATTCATATTGTATGAGGGTTTTTGCTAGTTGTCACCACTCGACCCATTAGACTCTTATTTTCCAAGATCCTCTAGTGACATTTTGATGTTGTTGACCAGGTTGGTTAGACCTCAACTACGTCCATACGTGTTTAGTCATTATTTTGACACGATGATTGGTAATTTATGTGATATTTCGACTTTATGACAATAATTTAATGTTATTATGATCATGTGAATTCTCTAATTTTTGACGGTGTTGCATTCAATGATGATGTTTATGATGATATAGAAATTTAATGATTTATTTTATTAGTTATATGCAATGGACTATATATTGTTATTTTATTTGATTATGATTTATTGGACACTGACCTACTAATGCGGTCTGAGTGTGTTTGAGTGGTTGCAAGAAGGCGAGAGTGTGGTTAAGGTAAAGGAGGCTAGCTCCTCCTCAGTGGTGGGTATGGATGGTCCAATTTGCACACACCATGTAGTCATACTATGCATCTCATGATGAATTATAACTTTTGTCTCTCCTTTACCTTATGTGAACAAATGTGGTATTCAAATGTGAAATTTTAAAATTAATAATTTATTTTATTTCTCTTCATAAATTCAATATCTTTTATATGATTGTAAATAATAAGTATATATTGAATGCATTATTAGTAAATGTAAATGTTAAAAATTCCATAAAAGAATATTCAGTCAATTAAATGTAAATCCCCGTTGTGATTAGATAAACGCTTATCTTATACTCTAGAATCGTTGTTGTAAAACACATTCTCCTTGCCTTTATTCGCTGTCATGTTTCCGCATTAACCTTGACATTAAACATTTTGAAACATTGGGGATCCGGAAGTATAAAATCATTTTCTTCTCTCTTCCTTTGCGAGGAATCCATATCCGCTGACCTGCATTCCATAGATTGATTGTTGGCAATTATATAAGTACTCTTACCACCTGTGACATCCCTATGGGCTTTATGAGAATTTGGGTACTTTTTTATTTCATCCAACTTAGAGTTTAGTTTTGAATAGCTCACATCAGTGCTGGAAATGTTTTTTTTTTTTTCGGTGATAGATTGCCTCAAACGTTTATTGAAAACTGACCGCCAAAACATTAACATCTTTCGCGGCAACCTATAGAAATATTTCTTTAAAATTATCAAGCCTGGAAATTGAGCTTCAACGTGCTTGCGAGCTTGAAACCTTTTTCTTAAATACTTAATTCTCTGTTATAAGTGCTTGGAAATTGTTTTTAAATTAGTATATGCATCTGAACTCCGTACTGGCTGTTAGTTCTGAGATGGTTTTAGATTGTGACAGTACTGTGTATTACACTGGATATATATACACATAAAAGAATATAGTTTTAGTTGACAACTTAGACCTGTAATAAATTAATGGTGTTTCCAGATTATAAGTATGATGTACAGGTTGAAAGTTACTTTTAAATCAGATGATAGATATGGAAGTGATTACACTATGAGTTTTACCTTTCTTCTTCTTGATAATGAATTTATCAAATGCTTTGGAACTAATGATAGGGGTGTTGAATGTGGATTATTCAACGAATGGTAGAATTGAAAATGTTTTACTTTTCTTTCTACCTGTCAATAGAAATCTGGTAACTAGATACTTTGGCCAAAGTTGTTTTGTATATGTTTTCTTAAATATGTTGATTATGTTTCATCTCCCTACTAAATCCATGATTATGTTCTACATTAGGCATATGTGCTTTGTAGTTAGTTTTACGAGTGCACTAGATCTATCCGATCCACCAATTTCAAGTTGCTAGGCTTCTTGGGCAGGGTCAGTGCACTCTTCATGTCAGGAAGAGCCCCGAGGGAGCTAATCACTCTATGGTTGGGTGGAAAAGTGCATGGGTCACACTCCCATCTCGAGATAGTAGATGGACAAATGTCTAATGGCTTAGGAGATAGGGGTTCACAGATGGACAGTTGTCTGATGACACCTATGTATCATGTTTAATGATTGACCTTCATGGTCTTGCATTGTTGTATACTCTTGATGTATGTTGTACTTGATATACTTGTTGTATTTGATTTTATATAATGATGAACTATCATGATGTATTTGGATGCTCAACGAGTAGGTCGACATCTTTGTTAAATTTGATCTTAATCATTGTATTATATGTTATGGCATGGTGTGTTCAATAGTATGGTCAACACCTTTTATTATTTGAACTTATTTATTTATTCATGAAATGGAAAAATCTTTGTTGATTAGTCTCTATGTTAATCGACTTTGACTCATTTGTTCAACTTTCTGCATTTTATGTTAATCCGCGTATGTGTCATGTTAATCCCAATCCAAGATCCTATCATCCCATCTTCTCCACTTGATGATCTTCCAATCTAAACTATCCCACTTCCATCACTCTATCCTCTTGGTCCACTTACATTTGTCAATAGTGGCCCACTTGAAGTAGAAGAAATCAGTTTCATATCTTCTACCGCAATACCTAAAATTGGATGTTTATCTTATTACCCAAGTCATAAATATCCTTGCTTGGATAAAATGCTCAAAAAATGGAATTATCAAGGTAAAGGCTCGGGAGATCATGAACAAGGAACTTTGGAGCTCATCTAGGACAATAAACATCCACAATCATGTGGTATTGGTCACACATCTGAAGGCACTTCCTCCAAAAATGTTGGTACAGCTAAAGCCAAATTCAAGAATCCTTCCAAAAACACCATTGCATCTTCCCATCATCCTTCTAAAGCATACAATGCCATTCCTCCTCCTCCATCATTGCAACCCAAAACAACCTACCATATTCCTCCTTCATCCTCCAAATCCATTTTGGGGCCCTATAGCCCAAAATCTACCAGCACATATCCTCCACACACCAATTCCATTTTGGGTCCTTATGTCCCAAAATATCATTCCCCATCTTATCCTACTCAATCATTCATCCAAAATCTAAACATCCCTAGCTAGGATCAACAAAGGCACATTATTACATCTCCTATCTGCCAATCTCCCTCTATCTCTCCATCCATATCTCCTCCATCCTGCACACCACCTCATATTCCTTCCAATGCTCCTTGTAATTTGGATGTCATATCCAAGATGCATAAAGGTAACTATCCACAAAGATCTAAAGATTTCCATGTACACTCTGAAAGACATGCTCAAGCAAAGAAAAATCCAATCAAAGGATCTACTAAATCCAAATGGCCACAAAGGCCCACCAAAGCAAAAGCGAAAACTATGTGGATCCCAAAGAAAAAAGATGCAATGCATCTAAAAGAAACATCCACAATAGCATCCAAAGTTGCAAATCCACCAGCCACTTATTCCCCTTTTCCATCTCCTAAATCTAGTTTGGGCCCTTATGTCCCAAGATCTCCTATAAAAAATCCTCCATCATATCCATATCTACCATCTACATCATATCCACTTCATCCACCTTCTTCACAAAATGTGCCAATGTTGGTCCTAACAACATCCTCCTATCATGCTCACTTTCCATCAGCCCATCCAAACACTTTCTACCAGCATATCCCTCACCCCATGCATATCTCCCATCTCCACCATCCAATCCATGCCTTTGCATAATCCATCCATCCTAATAAGGTTATACCAACATCCAACAACAAATCAGAAAGTCAGCAAAAAAGTCAGTGAAAAAAAAAAGTTGAAAAATAAAGAAAAATATCAAAAAAGAAAAACATTTGTCCAATGGTGAAAACTTGGCAATTCAAGCACCTTGGACAAGTACCATGATGAAAACTTGACAAATAGGCATCATGCATAATCTCTCGATCCGGTTCCTCTCTGCAATTGGGGGCAATTTCCTTCTAACACATCCTATCCAGCATCTCCTTCATCCCATTTGTCTCTTACCTCTACCATCCTCCTTTGAATCTTGATAACAAAACAAAGACCACCAGGTATACATGCTTTTGGGCACCTTTGTGCATCCATTTCCCCATTGCCAATCTTCATCCACCAACTATCCTAGCTTCCATCTACCTTCCTCATCCTCTTGTCATCTTATCTTCCATCCAATTGTACCCCATCCTAATGCCTCTGAGTGCATGAACTATCCTAAGCAGGGACATCTTCTTCCTTGGTGACATATTCCTTGGAGATCTTATCACATCCATCTTCCCATCTCCCCATCCTTCCATATCTTCCTCTATCCAAATCCTTATCTTTCATGTCCCCATTCAATCCTTATCCTCCATATCCCTATTCAATCCATATCTTCCTCCAATCTGTCCCAAAGCTTTCCTCTATCTGCATCCCTAAGCATTTCCTCCATCTTTTCATCACCTGGTACTTCCCTTGTCATTGGTATCTAGCTATAGGCTACCCCCACGAAATCCAATGCCATTCATCTATATCTAACTATTCCTAGCAATCTTCCAACATCTGCAAATCCTATCTATATCCTCTAGCTATCCAAAATCCAACATCAAGCCAAGCCATCCAATCTAATCCTTAGTCTTATTCCTAGTCTTGTGGCAAGCCTTGATCTCAATCCAATCATCATCATTGGGATGTGTCCTTCCCAAATCTGTGTCATTTCAGGACACATAATCTATCATCAACCCTATCCACCATCAGTCTATCTTGGATTTCCAGCCCAATTGGGGCATCGTCTAGCATATCTTGGTAGCATTCACTTCATCCCCAGATCCCTTGTACATCCTATCATGAGTCTTGTACCCTAGCATTAGTTGTGTCTCCACCTAAGCTCATTTATACATATGTGTCTTTAGGTCTCATCCTCTACATCAGTTAGCCCTTGAGTCGTCGTGACCTATCCAGCTAACCGCTTCAGCAATCATCCCTTGGTCCTTTTGAGGTTCGAGTGTCTTACCTATCTCTTGTCATAGGAATCCTTATACAGTTATCCACCATCCTCTTCGTGTTATATCCTTTGAGTCTTCTTAATCCTTATCCTACATCAGAATCATCCCAGCACTACCCCTTGACTAAGCATTGTCTAGGGCATATTGCACTTATCTTTGTAGGCCTCACCATCTTGAAAAAGAGATTGACATACATTGGTAAGGATCCCATCTTCCGAAGATCATCAGTCTATCTTAGGTTGACAATCCAATCCTATTCGATCCTACATCAGGAAGAAACAACTCATCCCTAACACTTAGTAATCCTCCACCATCCTCCACCATCAATCCTCAATCCAATCAATCATCATCCATCATCCTACCTATGGCAAAAAGTATGTGAGATACTTGTTATTTCATTGTTCTTTTGGATCTTTGCTTATATTTTGAGCTCCTTTGAAAATATCTCCATGTCCTTTGTACACATCATCGTCAGTCTTGCAACAGCTATGATCAGATAACTTGTCTCACCCAGCCTTGTACTTCAACAACATCTTTTGTTGACTATCCTTGATCACGTGATTATCCTCGATTCATCATTTACCAACAACACAACATTCTCTTCATAAAACGGGTCCTTGGAGGATGTATCCTTCCCCATGTTTGACCTAATCTCTCATCAGCAATCAACCTGGGTCCATGTAGGATGTATCCTTCCTCATGTTCTGACCTAATCTCCCCCATTAGTCCATCAATCTTTTTCCTTGGCAAAGGATGTCTTTTGGACTTATCATTCTGATCTTGGATTTTGTCCTTTGGATCTTGTTTATCTTTTACGACTTCTCATTGTCCTCTACTCAAAGTCACCATGATCCTTTATATCATGTTGTGCAACGAATGAGGACAATCTGGGGCAAGGTCTTTTGATCATCTTTTTTCTTGTGCATCAGTCATATGTTTGTGGTTTCTCCAGCATCATTTCTACCATGCCTCCTCTGGGTTTCATATGTGATGCTAGGGTAACCCTTTGCATGCTTGTTTTTTGTGTCAGTCCTATGCAACGCTGGTGGCAAGGCCTTGAGTTCCCAGTAACCTTGGAAAGTCTCTAGCATTTCTATATCAAACTAGGCTCTTCTCTCAAAAAAATCTAACACAATGAGCTCCCCAAATCCCCCTCATCCTACATCATATAGATTAATCTTGCATCTCATATCATATTGCCATTACAACATTTGGGGTTGAATTTCGATGCCAATTTGCGACGCCACTACAATTTGTGTTTGTTTTTTGTATTTTTTTTTGCAAGTGCCCCCGACGGTGTCGTAATAGCGACGATGACGTCATAATTGCGACACTCATTTGGTTATAAACAAAAGAAAAAGAAAAAGAAAGTGTCATTTGTAATTTTTGTGAATTCGAAGAGCTGCCACAAAGATGGCACTGCACTTTTGCATGGCACGAAGAGGGCATTCAAGTTTGGTGTGCGCGAAGAGGCCGACACCGTGTGGCAAGAGGGCACTGGCACTTGAGGTAGGCATTCGAGCTTTGTCTTCTCATTAACTCAATTTCATTTTGATGACATTTGTTGATTTAATGGCACAATATGAATGTTAATAGTGGCATTGTTTACATCTTAGCATTTGGAATGCTCGATGACCCGCAAGCTTTGAGAGCTAGGGCATCGTTGCTATTACCTTCAAGGCATTGTGAAGTGTTTGATCTCTATTTATTTGTTTTGTTGTTGATATTCACTATGTGGTACTCCCTATTTATGATCATTTCATGGGGAAATCCCTTGGTGGCTCGTGGGCTGCAATCTAGGGCATCATACATTGTTTATGAGCTCACTATTGAATATTGGCATTGTTTACATCTTTTCATTTGGAATGCTTGATGACCCACGAGGTTTGAGAGCTAGGGCATCATTGCTATTACCTTCAAGGCATTGTGTGAAGTGTTTGATCTTTCTTTATTTGTTTTGTTGTTGATATTCACTGTGGTACTCCCTGTTTATGATCATTTCACAAGGAAATGTCTTGATGGCTCGTGGGATGCAAGCTAGGGCATCATACATTGTTCATGAGATCACTATTTAATACTGGCATTGTTTACATCTTTTCATTTGGAATGCTTGATGACCTGCGAGCTTTGAGAGCTAGGGCATTGTTTCTATTACCTTCAAGGCATTGTGTGAAGTGTTTGATCTCTCTTTATTTGTTTTTTTGTTGATATTCACTATGTGGTACTCCCCGTTTATGATAATTTCATGAGGAAATGTCTTGATGGCTCGCGGGCTGCAAGCTAGGGCATCATACATTGCTCATGAGCTCACTGTTTAATATCTGGCCAGGCCATGTAAATGGTACCAGGCCAACCCAATCAGCCCAACAAAATGTGTCATGTTTATTTTTGTCAAATACACTCATTCACCATTTTTTCTTGTTCTTCACACAAATATTGCATCAAAAGTAATTGTAAATAATGATTCAAAGAAAAAAGAAACAACTACAATAGATCAGACCCCAAAAGAATACAGTGAAGGAGAAATAGTGCCCTAATCAGAGACAAAATGAACTCTTAATGTAAGCAAGCATGGAACCAAAGAGGGGAAAGTAAGGCACCAACCAGACTTAGGAAAATATAGCATCTAAAATCATAGAGGATGCTGACAGAACAAGGAGGTTAGCAAGTTAAAAACTCAACACCAAATAAAGCATGGAAAGGCACCAAAGAGCACGAGAACTAGCATCCAAATTAATACCAATAGAAGCATCAATAATTTGGATACTAGAAAGGACATGTTTAGTTTAAGGATGAAAACTTTTACAAACACTATACATGAAAACCATAGCCCAAACAAAATGATGACTGCATGATTCCTTTACCCGCACATGCCAAATTTCATTATCATTTTCATCAAACACGATCTGCTAAAGTTGCATAGGGTGTTTGGAAGTCAACCTAATTTACATTTCTTAGTTGTAACACTTAGTCATAAATTTGAATTAAAAATACTTGTCACAATGATCTGTAAATTATAGATCTCTTTCTATGATGAAGAGCTGAAATCAACTCCAAACAGTTTTAGATTGTGACAAGAATAAATTTCGTACCTTGCCCACACAAGATCATCTGTAAAGATTTTAGCCTTCTTCTCCCTTGAATTCACAATAAGAACAATTAAAATTGAATGCTCTTAGTTTTTCTTCAAATCTATTCGAAACTCCTATGAATTCACTATGCATCAGATATGACATATGAAGGAATGAATTTGAAATAAGAAAGAAAAATCTTTCTGTTTAAAAACTAGCATAATTAAGCCTCAAACAAAAAAAGTGCAAACGTATAAACTTACAAGCTATATACACCACCCTGATCTGCTGAAAAGGTCTTAGCCTTCTTCTCCCTTGAAATCACAATAGGAACAAATAAAATTCAATACTCTTAGTTTTTATTCAAATCTATTCGAAAGTTCTATTAGCTCATTCTCCAATAGTTAAACTAACCTATGACTTCAAACGAGGAATTATGAAATATAGTTGTAGGTAGTTATCTCTTCTATAATGATGGAGGAGTCAAAGGTAATGATCAATGATGTTTCTGCTATTAGATCATACATTAATACACTTACTGTTTTGAATTTGAGATCGGACATCATGCAATGTTATTGTTGTCATTGCATGCTTGCTACCATTGTGCACCATATATTGTTTTATACACTATTAATTTCATTGAGACCATGAGCTTGGCATTTGTAATGTATTTTCTATTATTGGATCAATGCTACCATGTTGTTGAGTCTGTGTATGGCTTGACTATGCACATGAGTAATTGTAGATGAGGATCAGTAATAGGGTGTCAGGCATTGCTTAGATCCTTTGGAGCTAACCCCATCTTTTCTTTCCTTGCAGGTTTTGGATCATACAAGAGCATACTAGATTGAACCCCGGGTCAACACTTCATTACTTTAATCAATGTCTAGTACCTTCATTATTTATGTTCATCCACTTATGTATGTTTGCATTCATTCATATTCTTCTAAAAGTTGGCTATTGTGTGTGTGAATTTTGTACCTAGCTGTAGACACAACACTTTGGCAAAACATTAGAGGTTAGCTAAAATCAAAATCGTGCAATGAAATGGAAACTAATCTAACCAGATGATTTACTGTCTTCTAGTAGGTGCGAGTATGATATTCTCAGATTGGACTGAGATCAGTGACCTTGACGACACCTAAACAAAAGATTTGAATGCAGAATCTAGATATGAGATGAATACAAATTAATCTATTTTTTTGGATTTTCTGTGCAATAAGATGAACTAAAACTGATATAAATCTATTCTATATGAAAAAATGATATGACATGCAATTAATCTAAAGATGATATGCTAAATGATATGAATGCTCAAAAACAAAATCTCACAACAGCTTCGATTCGCAAAGATGGATCCTTCGATCACCAATTCACCAACGTGAGGATGCAATTCGAGGATGGATCCAAAATGAAGAGCCGAGGCCTTAATTTATAGAAATCGAGGACTTTGGAGGTGCATGGAAAAAGCCATAAATCACTCTTGATAAACTCAGGTTGATTTTTAGATTAACTCACAAAATCATGCAAAAGCAGAGTTTTTAATTTAAATAAGAAGTTGAGATCATCTTTTAACTCAAAATAGAGTTGAGTTTATTTTTAAAACAACTTGAATTGATTTTCTGATTTAAAGTTTAACTGCTTTTTGGATGTGCATAATTAATTAAATAAATAAAGTGATTTATCCTCAACTTAACTAATTTTAAAAATAAAATAATTGATTTATGGGTTAATCAATTATTAAATCAAACTTTTATTCAAAAACTATATCATTAAATTTGACAATTGACATTAATTAATTAAATAAGAATTTAATCAATTAGTCATAGGATATTTCGATTATTGTCAGAATTAAATAATACAATTTAAGAATAATTTAATTAAATTCAATTAAATAATTAAGTGGTAGTATTAAATCTAATTAATTAAATATTTAGAATATTCAATTAATCAAACTTTAGGATAAATATGATTTATCGCCAAATAATTATTAAATTAAAGATAATTATGATAAATAGAAATAAGGAATATTCCTCGATGCAGAATTTAGGATAATCAATTAAGATTCGATAATGTGTCGATGTGCCTTAGGTTAGGACTTCGATGTCGATTTCATTCGATTTGTGGATATAGGAGGTTAATGAACCTATAGCCCATTTTTGGGGAACTACATTTTGCCCCTCTTTGATTTATTGTGCGAAGCGCAGTGGTTCAAAGATAGTCTGTGTATGATGTTGAAACTGATGTTTGAAATCAAAATTGATATGAGATAGAAATTGATTGAAATTGATATGAAGATGCTAGGTCCTAAATGACCAAAGATAATGTTAACTATAATAGCGATGAATCGATGATTACGAAGAAGTGTCAAAATGCTTGATTCTGAACCTTATGATTGTGAAGAAGTGAGTGACCGATTCCAGACCCGATTGTCGATAAGAATCACATTGGTATCACATCTGAACCCTTCAGTTATGAAGAACCAAGGAAATAACACTAATGAACCGATGGTTATGAAAAATTGATACAATTTACAAGATTAAGAGAATACCAGATTGATATGGATCTCGATGAATCTGATATTCCCCAAGCGATGATTGATTTTCCCCAAGCGATGAGGTCTTTTGATGAATCAACAACTAGACATGGCTGTTGTCTTGATTACTGAGGAAAGATTTAATCACATTTAGATAACAGACTTTGAATGATGTGCAATACCATGCCCCCTTCAGGATTAAAATTGAAATCAAACAAGAAAAGTCAGTGTTGAATGGTTTAGAAGCATGTTAATTGATTTGAGAAGTGGTTGTACACGTCCAGGAATGCATTCTGCATCGTTTAGAGGCCCTGGAGACCAAGTTTGACTTGGTTTAACCATGAGTTGACCATGGTTGACCAAGTTGAAATTTTGATAGTTTGATGTAAGATAATCAGTTAAGTTGAATTCTAGATTTCTTTGATGATTGAAGGTCGAGTGTGCAAGCAGTAGACCATATTGGGTCTGAAAATTTTAAATCATGATTTTGACATAATAAATGATCTCAAATTTTGATTTTGATCCCAAAAATGGATTCAGAACATCGAAATTAGCTAGGGGTGCAATTTTCATGAAAAACGGAGCACTTTTGAAAATTAGGTCAAAAGTTATATAAAGGCCTGAAGGGTCATTTTCAATTCATTTCAACCTTTTGACTTTAGAAACTTTGTGGAGCCCTCTGAGCAAGAAAATGGTGGAGATGAAGGTACCTGTGAGTTTGCACCGATTTGAGCATAATAGGAGACACCAGAGACCACATCAGTATGGACATCCGGTAGGTGGACCTCTGTGCTTTGCTATAAGTTCAATTTTTCCATGATTTATAGCATTTATAACATTTTTCGTACATTTTTTCAATTTTGAATTTTTGAATGCACGGGAACTTGTATGACTCTCCAGCGAGACTCGTACAACTTTTGAACTGTAGATAGGTTTTCATTTCATTAACCCCCAAGACTTGTATCAAAGGGACCCAAGAGTCGTACGACATTTCATTAGGTCCCTCAACTCGTACGATGAGGGATATATTGTCGTGTCACTATGCTTTGTCGTATGGTGTGATGTAGAAACTCGTATGACTTTCCATGCCAGTCTAAAGTGTCGTATGAAAAATAGTGAACCAAAAACTCAATGTTAGGTCAAAATTTTGATTTTTTTGATTCTGTAGCCTGATTACTAATCTTTTGACCTACCTTCTGGCATAGTAATCTGTTTAATTCCTGCACTTGTAACCTGTTTTGTGACCAAATGACTGATAGGATTCCCTATTTTTGTACTGTGTAGGTCATATATCTAGATGTTCATATACGGATTTCACATCCAGCTACTCAAAGATTATGTGTGTCACTACCAGACCCTATGAGGGTACACCTTGCTTCCTGTGGATTTGAGTACCTCATTCATTTACCCAAGATTAGGGTAAATCACAGACTTTTGACTACTCTGATTTGAGAGATTTCATTCAGAGACCCAGACATTCCACTTGCCTACTGGGGAGATTGTTGTTACCCCCAAGGATGTGTATCGTATACTGTGCATTCCTTTCCATGCAGGCCAGCGGCTAGAGTATGTGAGTTCAGGGAACTCAGGTCTATTAGCATTTTGACATCTATTTGGAGAGGATACTTAGATGACTACCTCTATTTCCTGGGAGACCTTAGTGCAGCGTTATGGATAGACACACCGGCTAGAGTGTATTATTGCTGGGATGATAGGAGGGATTATCATGTCCGATCGTCAGCAGAACAGTCTATTGATGGGTTGGGCCCCGATGGTAGCACGTTTGATGGTGACTCCCTCTGAGTTGGCATGGGGTTAGTGTCTATTGGCACATATGTTCTCTAAGATGCACAGGGTAGTGTATCAAGAGAGCAAGTCTTTTGTAGCTAGAGCTTTAGTATTACAGATCTGGGCGTGGGAGCATATCCCAGTGTTGAGACCAGTATGTACCTCTCAGAGGTAGCCATAGGAACTTGTGATCTATATATATGATGGATATGTCATACAGGGGCGGATGGTCCATACTGAGTACTGGAGGTGATGCCTCGATGATATGAATTTTGTTTGATGGAGACCATATGTGGGTATGGAGCCTTGGCCTACTGCACAGGAGTAGTTTAGTTTCTTCTTTCAGAGTCGTGTACTGATCGGGAGGTCATCCTCCACTATAGAGAGATTCATTATTACCAAGGTCTGGTGGCAGTATGGACATGTATAGGATGCCCCAGAGGATTATGCTACTTATGCTCAAATATCTCATGAGCTTGGACTTGGATGGACCACGAGGCTCTCTTACGCTTTGTGTTCATAGGAGTATAGTGCCATCATTGGTAGAGATTGGGAGTATAGACTAGAGGTACTTGATGCTAGAGTTACAAATGGATTCATTGCCTGGCTTGCTGACCATCCTATCCACAGATTTTTAGATCCTACAGAGTTGATATCGTCCATGGAGGAGGCTATGGATGTTACCAGAGCATCGATGAGGCAAGGTCCCAGACCCACATAGGTTCCTGTTGTGCATCCCACACCTCCAAGACCTAGAGCGATGGCCCCGCCATAGAGACCAACTGGACAGATGAGGCCCCCTCATCCCACTACTTCTACAGTAGGTAGAGCCACAGGTTCTCATAGATGGACTAGGGGAGAGGGTGGTACTTTAGGTGGTGTTGGTAGAACTGATGAGCTACTGGCAGCTAAGTAGGTGGTAGGCAGGGATACCAATCCATTATAGGATGACACTAGTTTTGATTTAGGTGCTGAGATTAGATGTCATAAGGCGCAGAGAGAAGAGATCACTAAGTAGGTTGCCCCAGATACAGAGATGGCAACAACCGATGTTGATCCTACTGTTCCTCTTACTCCATAGGAGACTATCAGATGGCTCAGATTATAGGTCAAGGACCTGAAGGTTCACAGTGCTTGGTGGGAGGAGAGGTATTTGGAGGTAGATAGATAGTGGACTGAGCTTCGTGTAGAGGTACAAAGATTATAGGTAGAGGTGATTCATTAGACCTCTCGAGCAGCTTACTATGTGTCCACATATTATATAGTTGTTCCTGTTGCACAGAGAGTCCCTTCATACTCCTAGTACATGATGGCATCAGAGGGAGCCAGGGCACCTAGAGCAGAGGCAGTACCAGAGGCACCACCACCTCCTCCACCAGATGTAGAGGAGCAGGCTGACAGTTGAGCTATGTTGATATGTTCTGATACTCTTTTGATCCCTTGATTTTGATACTATTCTGACTTTGATAGCTCACATGAACTCATTCTTTTGTATACTGTGCCAGTAGTGCACCCCTGACTAGTTTGAGATTTTTGATATATATATGAGATCGATATTTTGGTTATGACTTCATGTGTACTTGTCATGTTTTTTATTTACAATGATATCATGTGATGCTTATGCTATGAGTAGTGTAGAATGTATGTATGGATATATGCAATGCAATGATTTCTTTCATATGTATGGATGTTATGCAAGTGTGTTTGATTATGAAAAGATGTATGTATGATTTATGCTTATGCTCATGGATGTATAGTAATGCAATAGATGGTTATGATATGAAATGTAAATGCAACAATACATATGATATGTTTTGCAGGAATTGATGAAGACAAGTACTCAGTCTTATGTCAAAAAGGATGTTTAACCCAGGAGGGTAACTGCTTGCAGTTCTGTGAAGAGACCTTCAAGTTAGGTTTGAGCTCTTGTTAGATTTGACTAGGTGATAGAAGAATCGTTTAAGCATTGAAGTTTATGTAGCCATTTGTGAGATCATGCAAACATGCAAAATGCAAAGAACCATGTAAAATAAAATGCAACATAAGACCTAGGACCTAGTCACTGATCATTTGTCGGTCGTTGTCATCATTGAATTTTTAGGTAACCAAATAAAGCAATACAATGCCCACTAGTTATGAAATCATAGACATATGACTATCAATTTGTATATGCAAGGATCAATACAACACCCACTGGTTATGAAACCATGGACATATGAATATTGATTTTATTTTCGGAATGTCAGATTAAATATAAGCACCAAGGCACAAACGCTAGGATGACCTGAATATCATGTCCATTTTGATATAGCAATTTGTATAAGCATAAAAACATAGATGTTGTGATGACCAGAATATGCCTTGTGGTAAAAACACATCAAACAGTCAAGAGATCATTCTAAGTCTAGTGTGAATTACCCGTAGTGACCCTTTATCGTTCACATCCTTAGGTAAGATCACCTTTCACAGTGGGAGAAAGAACTCACTGAAAAAGACAATAGTGAGATCAAACTTCCTTGAATTTTCTTAGTATCAATGGTCGAGGTACTCATGGCCATCCAATTTGAGATAGAGGCTCTTATAGACGGACACTATTTCAATCTAGAATTTCCAAAGTTGTTAGATTTTCACATACAAGCAGAAGACAAAGAAAAGATTATGCCCCCAGTCATCACTCGCTAAATCTTGTAAAAGAAATCATTGAAGAGCTCGAGGAGACACAATATGCAAAAATTTCAATGCGAATCAATAATCATACAAGGAGATAAAAGCATGAAAAAAAGCATAGATTATTTTCAGTTTGTGTTTAATGTTTGATTTTGTTGTTGTAGATGCAAAATCCTTTCTAGAGAGGAGATTGACTGACTGACTCAAATAAAGATTCAAAGGACTTTGACTGGATATGACACATCTAAGATATACCAGAGACCATAGGATATGCCATGGATTGCCCCCAAGTGTTAAGCATTGATAGGATACAGACACTTGAGCTGATTGGTGTACAAACCGTCTTATTGAAAACTAGAAATGCAGAAACAAACCAGGAATATGTACAAACTAAAGCAAGACTGAAAGCTGGGAAATACCAAGATTATGTTGATAGATGGAGCGTTTTGAAACAAGTGGCACCTATTTGCCGGGTTTTCACCATCTTGGCAGAGATTCTATTTTTTTGTAGTTTTCATTTTTTCAATTTTTTTTGTACTTTTGATATTTTTCACTTTTTTTGTGAATCATCAAGGTGCCCATTGCTAGGTTTTCACCAAGATGTTCATTTTTTCAGGACTTTTTTAGATTTTTAAAATTTTTTTCAGGACAATTTACCATACACTGAATGCCTTAGGCATAGAATTTCTTTAGATGGAGAACGCTGATTGGTTCTCAGAGCTATTCTCCTTCAGTTGTTGAGAGTTGATAGGCACCAGAGCCAAAAGTAGTAGTGATAACAAAGGGACCCAGCCAGTTGGGTTCAAACTTCCCCTTACGTTCTTTATGTGATTGATTTTTAGGGCTCTCTCTCAAGACTAGATCGCCAACCTGAAATTTTCCGTGTCTAACTTTCTTGTTGTAGCCTCTAGACATTCTCCTTTGATATACTTTGAGATGATCATATGCTTATTTTCTACGCTCATCTAGAAGTTCAAGTTCTTGCAACCTAGACACTCTTTAGTCATCATCAGTTACTAGACCATGCATTCTGATTCTTAGTGATGAGATTTTAACCTCAATAGGTAGTACTACTTTAGACCCATAAACTAGAGCAAAAGGTGTAGCCCTAGTAGGTGTTCTGATAGGCCCAGAGAGCTGGATTGATCATGAGATGCCAGTCTCTTCCTATTTTATTAACTGTACGGTGAAAGATTTTCAATAGATTCTTGTTAGAAGCCTCTGCTTGTCCATTCCCTTGAGGATAGTAGATAGATGACCAATGTTGTGTAATCTTGAATTTGACACATAAATCATCTAAGTCTTTGTTCTTAAATTGTCCACCATTATCTGTGATTATGGAATGAGGTATCCCATATCTGCGTATGATATAGTTCAAGATGAACATAGATATTTGTTCTCTAGTTGCTTGTCTCAAAGGGACCACTTCTACCCATTTTGTAAAATAATCTATAGCTATGATTATATGGGTATGTCCATTAGGAGAATGAGGATGTATGGCTCCTATAAGATCAAATGCCCATTGGTGGAAGGGAAATTGTGTTGTGAAGGGAATTAGATCTTTCCATGGAGCATGAATTAAGTTACCATGTACTTGGCACTTGTGACAGTTCTTAGAAAATTTGATTGCATTTTTCTCCATTTTAGGCCAATAGTACCCAACCCTAATAAGTTTTTGAGCTAGTGTTAAACCGTTCGAGTGTGATCCACAAATACCCTCATGGACTTCCTTGAGTGCATGTTGAGACTCTTCCCATTCTAAACATCTAAGGAGTGTACCATCTAGACCTCATTTGTATAGATCATGATCAATGATGACATATCAGGATGCGTTACAGATTAGATATCTCTTCTCATGGCGGTTAAAGGTATCGGGAATGATTTGGTCTTGGAGATAGGAGAATAGATTTTTATAGCAGGATGAATCATGACCAACAACAATGCAGATCATGTGGGTTTCAGAGGAATCATATGCAGGATAAGATAGTGCTTCCACCAAGAACTCATAGCGTAGCTCATGTTCAGGCTACTGTAATAAAGTAGATAGCGTTGCCATTGCATCGACATCCTTATTCTCTATTCTAGGTATTTGCTCAAATGTGATAGATATGAAATACTTCTTTAGATCATCTACCATTCTTTTGTATGGAATGAGCTTTTGATCTTTAATCTGGTACACATCATTGACTTGATGGATAACAAGTTGGGAGTCTCCATGAATGTGTATCTTTGTCACTCCACTCAATTGCTAGTTTCATGCCATTCAGAAGAGCTTCATATTCTACAATATTGTTTGTGAAAGGGAACTTTAATCAGAATGCTTTAGGTATGGAGTATCCTTGAGGTGTTATAAATAATATGCCTACTCCTAAGCCATTTTGTGTATAGGAGCCATCAAAGAATAACTGCCATTCTCTATAAGAAAGAGTCATGATAGAGGAATCTAGGAATTCCATTTGCATTGGTGTATCATCATTCATGGGTGCATCCGCCAATTGATCAACAATAACTTGGCCTTTGATAGCTTTTCATTCAACATATTCAATGTCAAATTCACTTAAGAGCATGACCCATTTAGCTAATCTACCTGTGAGGGCAACTTTGCTTAGTAGGCATTTTAGTGGATCGATCTTAGCTACCAAATGTGTGGTATGTGCCAACATATAATGTCTCAGTTTCTGTGATGCAAATATTATAGCTAGAAAAGACTTTTCAATCATAGAATAATTCTTTTTGTATGCCACCAATGTTCTACTGATATAGTATATAGCTCTTTCCCTTTTGTTCTCATCATGTTGTGCTAGCAATGCCCCCAATGATGTATCTATAGTGGAGACATATAAGATCAATGGTTTCCATGGAATGGGAGGCATCAAGATAGGAGGATTTGATAGATACTTCTTGATATGGTTAAAGTTATTCTCGCATTCTTCGTTCCACGCAAATGTCACACCTTTATGTAATGTTTTTGTAAAAGGCTGTGAGATGTCTACTAGCTGAGATATGAAGCGTCTGATAGATTGAACTCTACCTTGCAATGTCCTCATTTGACTGATGTTCTTCGGGGGTTGCATCTCCATTATAGCCTTTACTTTAGCTAGATCAACTTCAATGCCCTTCTTTGAAACTATGTATCTTAAGAGTTTTCCAAAAGTGACACCAAAAGCACACTTTTTAGGATTTAGTTTGAGACTAAATTTTTCCATTCTATCTAGTATCTTGCTCAAGTCATTTAGATGTTAAGCTCTAATCATAGATTTTTCTAAAGTATCATCAACATAATCCTCCATAGTCCTGTGCATCATGTCATGAAAAATAGATGTCATGGCTCTCTGATATGTAGCACCAGCATTCTTAAGCCCAAATGGCATGACATTCCAATAGAAGGTGCCCCATGCACATGTAAAAGCAATTTTCTCTTGATCTTCTGGAGGAATTTTAATTTGATTATATCTAGAAAAACCGTCCATTAAAGAATACATCTCAAAACCCACAGTCATGTCCACTATCATATCAGTGTTAGGTAGTGGAAAATCATCCTTAGGGCATGCTCTATTTACATCTCTAAAGTTGGTGTACACTCTGATTGATTTATCTAGTTTTGAAATAGGTACAATATTAGAGATCCATTCGGCATAATCAATAACATAGATGAATCTGGCTTTTAATAGATTCTCTAATTTAGCTTTTACCAAGAGTGCAACATGAGGATGCATCTTTCTCAATTTTTGTTTAATTGGTTTTACCCTAGGAGCAATAGATAGATGGTGCATTATAAGATCAGGGTGAAACCCTCGCATATCTAAATACTTCCATGCAAAGTTGATCTTCTTTTCTGTTAGGAATGTTGTAAATTTTTTCTTTTCTTCTTCTGATAAAGATTGTGCTACATGGATCAACTATGGTTCTTCTGCTATTCCCAAATTGATAGATTGAGTGGGCTCAATTAGAACTGGAGATTTATCCTTTAAATGACTCGAAAGGACATCAAATATCTCATCCTTAGGTGCCTCAGAGAGGTTTTCACCTTCGGATACATCTTTTATTTTTACTTTTGTAGGTTTTGAGACTGCCACAAAGTGGTTTTCACCCTCAGAACTCCTTTTCTTTTTATTCTTATTTTTCTGACTAAGATATTTGATGTTCAACTCTGTCATGCTAACGCTCGGTTCACTGATGGAAGTACTCATAGGCTCAACTGCATTGAGGTAGCAAGCAAGGGCATAGTCATTCGTGAAGGTATAAATACCATGGCTCGGATTTGTGGAGGTTTGATCAAGAAGGTCTGGATATTGGATAGTCAAAGTGGTAAAAGATTGGGAAAGAGTGTTTATGGATATGGATCTGTCATCATTGGTCCTAACCCAATGCTCAAGTTCAAAGGTGATATTACAACTTAAGACATTCAATTCATGAATAGGCTCAATGTCATTGTGGGAGTCCACTTCAGCCATTGGTGGATCAAACTCGATAAGCTCATCATTTCGCTCTAGACTTAGGTTGGGTTTGGGTGCATATTGGTGAATAACATCAACATGTTTCTTTGTAATAAGCTCATCTTCTTCTAGAATGGCTCCCCATTCATAGTCATTAGATTCTTCATCTACGCCTCTAGGAAATCTAAGAACATGAGTAAAGTCAGGATGAATACCCCAAGAAGGGTTACCCTCAGATTTTGATTTGAATTCATAATCATGAGAATCTATCTTAAAATAGCTACCACCTTCCTCTTTGTCTGTTTGATTGTCTTTGCAATCAGCTGGTTCTTGTGGTGCAACTATCTATTGCTTTATAGTAGGTTCTTGTGTTTCTACTACATTAATTCTTTTGATGGGATCATCTTCAGCATCAAGGAAGTCTTTGATTTATTTAGGTAAATGCTCATAGGGAATGAGATCTTCAGTGGTATTAGAATCATCACCATTAGATTGTTATGTTTCTCCCTTTAGTTGATTTTCTACAGAGGGCTCAATCTGTTCTAATACATGTGAGGAATTCTTGCTATGACAAAAAGGCTTCTTCGTGTATCCTAGACCTATTGTATTTTTGTTGGCTTGACCACAATGTTCAAGAGGTGATAGAAGACCCTTACCATGGATTCCTAGAGGTCCTTTTCCTGTATATCCCATCTTAGCTATCAGTTTAACCCCTAGGCCATATGATTGAGAAGGAACTTTCGATACTTTAGAGTCACTAGCTTGAACAAGGTGAGATTCAGGTTCATCTTTGTAGAGCCATGCAAGCACAACTTCATCTTCTTCAAATTCTTGCTTAGGTACTTTCTCCGCAACAAATTTTTCTTTATACGCCTCAAGAGGTTCCTTAGATTTTGGCTTGGACTGTTTTAGAGCTTGCCCATAAGACTTAGGTGAGATAGGGAGAGATGTTAAAGACAAGACTGGCTCTATAGTATATTCTCCCATACTATTTTCTTTGATATTGACCTCTTTTGCAATGTCTTCCATCTTAGATGTGGATGCTACATCTATTTTCTTAGTGGAAGATTCTCTATTATTAGGAACAAGTTTATCTGCATTTTCCTTCAATACATTGCAAGTTGTTGACACGTTAGTTGGAATGGTCACCTCTACTCCATCATAAGGAAATTTCAAGCACTGATGGTATGTAGAAGGAATAGCTTTCATTTCATGTATCCAGGGTCTCCCTAGAAGGATGTTCTAAGCCAAAGGTATATCAAGAACTTGACATATAGTATCTCTGATGATAGAACCTATTTTGATAGGCAAGACAATTGTTCCCTTGGAGGATCTTTCTTCTTCATCATATGCTTTGATAGTTATTTTCTTTCTAGGATCAATGGCCATTTCTAAAAATCCCAATTGTGTGATCAAGCTGTAAGAAAAAATATTATACTGTGGAGACATAAGATGACCAACCATAGCCTGGAATCTATCTAAATCAAGGTTATCAGGAACATTAGATCTGAACAAGCTTTGTCTAGAATGGCTTTATGAGCTAGAGATATCCGAAGAAAATCAAACATGGAGATTTTTGCATTAGTATGTTGGAGTCGTTGAATGATATTGTATGAAGTAGGCCTCGTGTTCTTAGGATTTGAAGATTTAAATGTTGCCCTCTATTTAGAAGTAGTAGACAGATTGAAAGGTACCTTTGGGACATTTGATTGATCTGAGATTTTTCCTTGTAGGTGTGCTTGAGCTTGTGATCGAGTAACTGCATTAGCTGATTGATTTTCTCTATCTCTTCTTACAATTGTGATGACATTGTTGTTAGGCCAATTTTCTGTCATAGCAAAAATCTTGTGAAAATGGCCTCCTCCCTACAAATGTTTCATGGTTTGTGCCCTGCCTTGTGTTCCTTGTGTTGTCACCAAGTTCTGGTCCAATTTGCACGTGCTGAATCATAAAATCCAAAAAGTTATTTGAATTTCAAGGTCTGCAGGAAATTGTCAAAATTCTGCCACAGTGTCGAAAACCCACAGTGTTTTAGAAAATCCACGTTGTTTTCAACCTTTTTGGCCTACATAAAAACCCTTGATATTTTTGGCTTCCTTGTTTACCTCTGTGTCATGTTGAAAGTTCTGTGTGTTCTTGATCTTTCACCGAAAACACTGTGTGTTTTTGACCTTGCATGTCTTCTTTTCTGCCGGCTCTCCTTGTTCATTAGTCTTAAGTGCGCAAGTGTGACAAGGTGGGCCCGATGTCAGAGGGGAGGTGAAGGCGCATGTTCCTATTGGCTGTCACATGGCCGCATGTCAGACTTTTCTGACATGCGATCATGCGACCGCTTGCCACCTGACCGTGCAGGTCCTAGTTTCTGTTCAGCTGCCTGGTGGTTTACTTTGCTTTGGTGCGAAAATGCTACGATGGAGGGGACAGATGGCATATTCTTATTGGCTATCGCAGGGCCACATGTTAGACTTTTCTGACATGAGATCATGCGACCACTTGCCATCTGTCCGCGTGGGTCCCAGTTCCTAGCAGTTGGTGGTTGCGGTGGTGGTCCCGAAGGTGGACATGTGGCAGCCTGTGATTGGCTATTGCATGGTCACATAGCCTAGTCTTTGGCTATGCGATCATGCGACCACTTGCCATGTGTCCCTGGGGCCCATTGATAGAAAGGTGGTGGTTGCAGCTCCGTACGAAGGTGGTTACGTGGCGGCCTTTGGTTAGTTGTCGCATGATTGTATAGCCCAATTTTTGTCTATGCAATCATGTGACCAGGTGCCACGTGATGTTGGGGCCCAATGGCAGATGGTGACGTGCTATGTTTTGATTGGTGCCGGTGTGCCAGGTGGCCAAGGGTTTGCAGGTGGGTCCTGTGGCAGGTGTGATTTGGTGGTTGTAGCGAGTAGTGGCGTAACACGTGGTGTGTGGTGGGCCCAGGTTTAAGAAGTGGTAGTGTTCTATTGGCTGGCGGGTGGTGATGAGGCGGTCTCATGGCCTTGTCACATGATCATAAGGGCCATTTCCACAGCTTGCGATCATGTGACAAACCGGTTGCGGTGACGGGTGCGGTGGCGATTAAGGATCACAGGCTGTCGCATGTTCGCATAGACCATCTCTGGGCTATGCGATCATACGAATAACTACCAAACATCGTAGTTGTGGAATTCTGAGGTGGGCCCACGGTGCTAGTCTTGTTTCATGCTCATGTTTGATTGGTCGCTGTGGGTGATATGGCGAGAGACTTTGCAAAGGGGGTTTTGGACTGACCGTTGACTATGGCTAGGAGACCGCAGTCGCATGATCACAAGAGTTAGTTTGGCGGCTTGTGATCATGCGACCAAGCATAAAGTGAAATGGGTTTTTGTGGTAGTAAATTTTGTGACTGCGCAATTGCGCGACTGGGGGCAAACGGTTAAGGAATATGAAGCCTGTGAATTGCATGATGACCGTTGCATTTTGAGTTTGATTTTTTGAGAGACAGGGGGTACCATTTTTATGGAATTGAATGTAGAAAAGACCCTGTTTGGTGAGAAGTAATTTGCAGTGTGGTCCAGGATGCCATGAGTGTTTGCAAGGGTGTTTTGCCGTGCGGTGACTAGGCAATTTTTGTGGCTCGAGGCTTTCTGTAGGAGCTTTTGAATTTTGAATTTTTGTTGTTGGTGTGGTGGTTGTAATCCTAACCCTGGTTACCCATAGCTAGTTGCATCCTACTGGTTTAGGATTTCAAGGTAACCAGTGGTATAAAGTGTCAATTTTTGGACTTAGAGTGGGTTCTAAAATTTTTGTCAGTTCTAGTGGTTGTATCAACATTTTGGGAAAAACCTTAGGTATCTTTTTCATATTATCTATGGTGTTTTCTGAATGAACTTGTAATGCAGGGATTTGAATCCACATACTTAATGCAATTTCTCAGTCTTGGATCTCTCCTTTAGTTGCTCTTAATGAATTTTGAGTTTTCTGGCTCACTGCATTTGGTTGCTTATGCATATGTTTCATCTCTCAGCCTTGGTTTAGAATCAGGTTAAAAGTCTCTGAGTGAAGCGTAGGTTCATTTAGTCCAATCAGTAAGGATACTTGTAAGTAGTGTAAGAGATATTTAATTGTGTTTATGGCTTGGATTCTCAGATGAATCTAGTAGTTGTCCTTGTGTTTTAGGTTCATTTTAGGTGTGATGCCCAATAGATAAGGCACTGATCTTAAGTTAGTATCCCTGTGCTGATGCAAAGTGTTGCATGGTTGATTGCATCTTGCAGGAAACCAAATTATATTTAATGTTTCCAATCCTGCAATCCCTCATAGTTTTGAGGTCACAAGACCATTTTATCTTGCATAGTAGAGTTGATTCAATGAATTCCTGGTTAGCATTTAGCAATCCTTTACTATGATCTACTATTTAAATCCAGAAGTATAGGGTGTGTAGTGAGTTTGAATTCTGTCTGGATTAGGTATACCCACCTTGGTTTTGCAGACCTAGAAGTAGAAGAGGGCAGTCTTGTCCCTAGAGTTGGTCCAGTTACCCGAAGACCTCTTTCCATTTTGGAGCTAACCATTCCTAAAATCCTCTAAGGGTATATTGGTAGCCTGTTAGAGCATAAGAGTTTTCAAACACCAACAATTGCAATGCTCAAATATGCTTGGTTCAACCATATTGATAACAATATTATTTCCAGAATAGGCATAATAGACCTTAGCACCCACATTAGGCTAAGAAGATGAATCTTCTTGACTATGCTTAGGAAATGGTTCGGTGAATGCTGTGTGATCATTATTGCTTTTAGGATTATCAATCGTAATCTCACCATTATCAATCTTGTCTTGAATGGTATGCTTCAAGCACAATCATTTATTAGTTTTATGACCTTTACCCCAATGGAAATCATAGAATTCATTCTCTCTCCACCATTTCGGCTTTGGTTTGGGATTAGATTGTCGGATCTTAGGCAAAGAGATGATGTTATTAGCCAACAGAGTTCTCATAGTTGATTCTAAAGATTCTCCCAGAGGAGTAAACTTTCATTTATTATCAGCGGACCAAGATTTGTATTCTGGCTTCTTTTGAGATGATTCAGACACCTTTTGTTTAGAAGCTTTGATGGCTTGGGTAGCAATGGTTAGATTGAAAGTAGGTGCCTTGGATGGGGCATGGAGATTATCAACAACTCCATCTATGATGACGCCCTTATTCTTGATCCAATTTTTGTTCTTATCTTTAGAACTAGATTCATACTTGTCCTTTTGAAGTGTGATGTCTCCTTTTTTCACAAGTACTTTTTTAATTTTAATTGCACTGTCTACCATCTTATCAAAAGATGTATGATTTTGCATTTGTAAAGGTTAGTTGATTTCTGGAACAAGATTGTTGATGAAGATTTCTAGCTTCTTAGTTTCTGGAATAGGCCTAGCATATAGAGAGAATTTCTTTCTCCATCTTTTGAGAAATGTCAGGAATGGTTCTCCTGGATATTGTTTAAAATTGCAGATATCGATCATGGTGACTCGATGTTGGATGTTGTAGGAGTATTGCTGATAGAACAATTTGATTAACTCCTCAAAGGTTTTGATTGTGGGAGGCATCCTAGAGAACCAATGAATGGCTGACCCTCCCAGAGATCAAGGGAAAAGATGCATTAGATAGGTCGGTTCGTGCATGAACTCCATAGATTGAGAAAAAAATTCTCTGACATGATCTTGAGGATCAAAGTTTCCATCGTACTTATCATATTTTGACATTTCAACCCTCTTAGGGAATGGTAGCATATACAAGTCTTTATCGAATGGAAAAGGACATAGGGCCTCCATGGAGAACTCCTTAGGTTCCTTTTCTTTTTCCATTTTGTTAAGTTTGACTTGCATGGCATGCATTTGTTTCATCATGGCCATAATAGGAGTTTCTTCCTCATTGTAATGATATTTTCCACATTGAAATTAGGAGGAAGTTTAGCTCCTTGACGAGCTAACTCTAAAAAGTATGTTTCTCTATCTTCCTTCAATAAATGCCTCATCATTTTCTTGAATTCATCATCGTTTTGATACCAAGCAATTTCTTCAGGTGTGGGTTCATGATCTGCACCACGTTGAGATTGAGCTCTTTGAGAGCCATGGTTTGTCCCTACCTGAGACATGGTGGGAGTTTTAGGACTCCTTGGGATAGATCGAGGAGGAGTTTTTTGATTACCTCCGTGCATTGATGGTGGAGGTATGTAACCAATTTTTAATTGAAAGTTCCCAAGACCGTCATCTTCGTAAAGACTAGAATTATAGAGTTTTTCAAGAGTTGGACCCTGGATATGAGTCAAAGGTAAGGTATGAGATGTTTCTCCCAATTTCTTGTGTGAGGAAGCTCTGGTTTCCACCATTAACCTTCAGTGAAGAAAAAGAATAAGATGGAGACAACTGAAGAATGAATTGAGTCAAGAAGATCAGATGATGCAACCTTGTCAAGATTTGATTGATTGAGGATAAGATTGGATGTAAATGAAGGATATTATGCCCTGGATGTATGGGTAGATGGCCAAAAGATAGTGGACTCGAGTTCACAACACTTAGCCATTTTGAAGATTGATTTAAGATTGATAGTTATGACAAGGTTTTGACATAAGATGAAAAAGACTCAAATCGATTAAACAAAAGGCTGAATGGGACTCAAGAGGCCACTTTAGGAAAATGATTGGATTCATTCTAGTTTCTGCTTTGTTCCTGACACAGTGATTTTCTTGATAGACTTTGGAAATAGGCTGTAAAAGCTGGGTATCTGATAATTCTGGAAACTTTCTGGCAAATTTTCACACTTTTCTCAAACAACTTTCTACAGGCTCGTACGATAGTGGGTAGGGTATGAAATGACAATTGACAAACTCATACAACTATTGCAAAACTTGCACAACAATTGACAAACTCGTACGATAATATACTAGATACCATACGAAAAATATGGGGCTCATGAAACGACAATAGAAAAAAGTCATACAACTTTTTGACTTTACAAGATGACTTTTGTCTCCAGAAAGGAATTTCACTTCAATTTTTGCAAATTTTGGGTTTTCAGTTTCAAATTGTACACAAAAATATTTGTCCAGATTTGAAGATTGTACCAGATTGATTCGTTCTTAGTAACTAGATAGATAAACAGGCACGCAAAACAACAAGCAAGTGATTTCAAGCATGTCTAAAAACAATGAACAGGGGACAAAGCAACCCTGCGCATGAACAATCAAGTGACTAAATGTGCTAATCCCTAAGGGTGCTACTTGTGTATGTTCCAAAAAGTTTTGCAATAATGCACATATTCCTAGAAAATGAAAATTTGGCCTCACTAGGATTTGTAGTAATGGTCTGACTCTGCAACTTTTGTGATCTCAAGAGGGCGAACTCCAATCCAGGTGCACCGGGGTTTTGATACAGTCCAAGAACTTAATCTTCAAGATCTACTAGGGAGATCTGATAGCCCAACAAGAGACCACACTTGTGGAGATTTCCTCCACAAGGACATTTATATAGCACGGTTGCTGCTACCACGGTGAAAATGGCTATTACCGCTTGAGGTTTCATCAACATGGTTGACCCAATTAAAGGAATGTCTGCTATGGTTAACCCTCTCTAAAGGTGACTCACAAAAGATACCACATGGAGACTGTTCTAGATTCAAGGATCTGAGTTTCTAATACTACCCAAAAAGGGAGTAGAGCATAGTCCTCTAGCCTTTTCACTTTTAACCAAAACAAAGTAGATAGATTAATCCGACATGCTAAGACCAAGATTATCTCATAAAGATCTATGATGCCAACCACTTATGATCTATCAACCTCTCTGGAGAGAGAATGTATCAATCAGAAGTTGAAGATGAACAAAATCTAGTAGAACATGAGACTCTCTCAGTAACCTCCCTACCTACAAGGGTTCCTTCATTGAGAAGAGTTTTGTTGAAAACCCACTCTCTCAAGAACCATGAATAGTGTTCATAGGGCCTATTTACTATGTGTAACAAATATGCAGAAAGCAAATCTATGTTCGTTTTATAGCCCAAAATGAAGTCTATGATATGAAAGCAATAAAAGGTCACACAAGCTTCACACGTGAGGGTTCATTTTAATCCAAATCAAAATGTTATCAACTAAGCAGATTACTTGAATTCCTCATAATGCACTTAGTAGATTCTTACCTATTTTTAGCAATTTTCATGCTTTTTCCAATCAAAACCAGCAAATATCCATCAGAAATAGAAGATTTCAATTGTTAATGTTAGCTGTTAGTCCAAATCTAGAAAATTACTTGAAAAAGTGAAATGATAATCGAAACCTGGCACTGAAACTCGTACGACAGTGGGTCACCTCCCAGATGATAGTCTACAAACTCTTACAACAATGGGTATTAGATCATACGATAATAGAGCCTCCAAATGACAACGTGTTTCTGATGGTATGATCCTCAATCAAATAAATTGTCATATGATAGTGGGTATCTCCTGATACAAGTTTCTGACAAAACTCATACAGAAATTGTATGGACATAAATTAAAAATTGTAGCTTGGAACAGAAAATGACAAGAAGATGATAGAAATTGATAGAAATTGAATGGAAACCTATTTCAGGGCCCCATGGTGGGTGCCAAAAATGTGTGTGTGAATTTTGTACCTAGCTATAGACACAACACTTCAGTAAAATATTAGAGGTTAGCTAAAATCAAAATTGTGCAATGAAATAGAAACTAATCTAACCAAGTGATTTACTGCCTTCTAGTAGGTACAAGTATGATATTCTCAGATTGGACCGAGATCAGTGACCTTGACGACACCTAAATGAAGGATTTGAATGCAGAATCTAGATATGAGATGAATACAAATTAATCTATATTTTTAGATTTTCTATGCAATAAGATGAACTAAAACTAATATGAATCTATTCTATATGAAAAACTGATATGACATGCAATTAATCTAAAGATGATATGCTAAATGATACGAATGCTCAAAAACAAAATCTCACAACAGCTTTGATTCACAAAGATGGATTCTTCGATCACCAATTCACCAATGTGAGGATGCAATTCGAGGATGGATCCAAAATGAAGAGTCGAGGCCTTAATTTATAAAAATCTAGGACTTTGGAGGTGCATGGTGTAACACCCCAAAAATGGGCTATAAGTTCATTAACCTCCTATATCGACATATCGAATAAAATCGACATCGAAGTCCTAACCAAAAGCACATCTAAACATCATCGAATCCTAATTAATTATCTCAAATTCTGCATCGGGGAATATTCCTAGTAATATTCCTAATTATCCTAATTATCTTTAATTTTATAATTATTTGGCGATAAATCATATTTATTCTAAAGTTTGATTAATTGAATATTCTGAATATTTAATTAATTAGATTTAATTTGGCCACTTAATTATTTAATTGAATTTAATTTCATTATTCCTAATTATGATATTTAATTTTGACAATAAATCCAAAATCTTACAAATAATTGATTAAATATTTTATTTAATTAATTAAATCATTTTGTCAATTTTTAATATTGTAATTTTGAATAAAAGTTTGAAAAATAATTGATTAACCCATAAATTAATTGTTTTATTTTTTAAAGTCAGTTAAGTTGAGAATAAATCACTTTGTTTATTTATTAATTTATAATTATCCATGTGCATAATCAAAGAGCAGTTAAACTCTAAATCAGAAAATCAATGCAAGTTATTGAATTTTTGGAACTCAACATCATTTTTGAGTTTTAAAGTTGATCTAAACTTCTAATTTGAGTTAAAAAGCTATTTTTGCATGATTTGCATGTTTTTGTGAGTTAATTATCCTTTATTTAAAAATAACTCAAAAATCAACCTGAGTTATTTGAGTGATTTATGGCTTTTTTTCTCATGCACCTCCAAAGCCCTAGATTTCTATAAATTAAGGCTTCAGCTCATCCCAAATCATCTCATAATTTGCGAACTTATGCTGGTGAATTGCTATCTGGAGAATCAGAACTTCTTTGCGAATCAAAATTGTTGTGAGATCAATTTGTTTTTTTTTTAACATTCATTTAGATTCATTTTCATATCATTGTTGGATCAATTTCATATCAGTTCATTCTAGATTAGATTCATATCATAGATTTCATATCATTTTTCATATTATTGCATCTAAAATCCAAAAAAATAGATTAATTGCATTCATATTTCATATCAGTTTTGCATTCAAATCCTTCATTTAGGTGTCGTTAAGGTCACTGATCTCGATAACAATCTGAGAACATCATACTCGCACCTATTAGAATGCAGTAAATTGCCTGGTTAGTTTAGCTTTCAATTCATTGCAGAATTTCATTTTTGCTAACCTCTAATGTTTTACTGAAGCGTTGTGTCTACAGAATAGGTACAAAATTCACACACACATTTTTGGCGCCCACCGTGGGGCAACCCACCTTTACATGCTGGTTTTGATTTTTTTTTTGGAGCTAAAGCCCTAAAGTTTTAAAGAATTAATTTTATCTCTCAAATGGCTTGGATTTTTTCTCTAAAATTTGTTTTGCAAGTTGGACACATATCAGGAAAGCTACACTAAAAGAATTATAATTTTCTAAGATGTTTTGAATTTTTAATAATTTTTTCTTGAAATTCCAAAAAAAATCAATATCTGACGCAAATCAGCATATTGTTCAAATTTTTTTATATTTTCGGAAAGATCTTTAAATTATACAGGGGGTCCATTCTTTATATTTTAAATTTGGATGCAATATAATAGCTCAAATAGTCAATTTACAAAAATTGGTCTATTTTGGTAAAATGGGTCTCTAGGGCACAAATGAAGAGATTTTTCTAAAATTTTTACATTTTTGGAAAGCTCTCTATTTTTTAGTAGGGGTCTCTATTCTAAATTTCTATTTTTATGGCCAAAATCATATCAAAAAAATTAGATCTTGTTGACTAGGTTAAATGCAGCAAAAAAAATAAAATTTTGTGATGGGTATGCACTTATTTTTTTTACATGGTTCAATGAATGATATGAGTTGTCATTTGGGTTAATTTTTAGTTATTATTGCTGATAATAATTGATTTTTAGAGCTAACCCTAGGGTTTTCATAAGTTGAAGATACGTTGCATATCTTATTTTCTTGTTTTCTTATCGGAGAGTTTGTTGCTTGCTAGCGCGGGATTGCTTAACAAAGATAAAAATCAAGTAAATATCTACTAAGCACATTGCAAAGATCTTAGGTATTCTACTTGTTCTGATAATATTTTGATTTGGACTTAAAATAAATTTCATGTGTGTCTAGCTTGAGTGCTTCTTTTCATGCTTTTGTTTTACACACTTGCATAATTGATACTAGGTTGTGACACCTTAGGTATTCATTTAAGCAGTCTTAGATACTTGTGATTGATCTAGATTTATATCTTGGGTTATTAGACTCGCTAATCCACTGGCCCCTCGGTCCACCCCATGGTTGCAATCTCAGCGCCATAAAGGGGAGGGGTCTAGAGGATAGAAGCATTAATTGTTCCACCAGGATACCCTTTTGTGCTTTTTAGAACTCACTTGTTTTCTAAGTTGTGGACTCATTTTTAGCTTGTGTGAGGGGTTAATTGTTCCACCTTGTGGACTCACCTCATATTTTCTTTAAGTTTTAAGTGTTCCTCTTTCTGCTTTTGGGTACTTTCGGTAGATTTACTTTCAGAAATATATCTATGCTCACATAGTAATTAGGCCCTATGAACACTATTTGTGATTCTTGAGAGATTGGATTCATAGTGAAATCCTTCTTGATGATGAAATCCTTGTAGGTAGGGAGGATACTTAGTGTGTTTCACATTCTACTCGGTTAGTGTGTCTTCTCTTATTGATCGATACATTCTCTCTCCGGAGAGGTTGATAGATCATGTGGGGTTGACATCATAGACCTTGGTGAAACAAACTTTATCTTAGCATGTCAGATTAATTTGCTTTCTTTGTTTGGGTTAAAAGTGAAGAGGCATCAAAACCTTGGATCTGGAGCCAAGTCCCCTTGTGGTATCATACTATGAGTCACCTTTAGAGAGGGTTAATCGTAGCAGACGATCCCTTCACAGGGCAAATTGCATTGACGAAACCTCAAGCGGTAATAGTCATTTCAAACGTGGTAGTAACAACCACTATATAAATGTCCTTGTGGAAGAAATCTTCACAGGTGTGGTTCATTGTTGGGTTGTCAGATCTCCCTAGCAACTCCTGACTAATTAAATTCTTAGACTATGTCAAAACCCTGGTGCACTGGGATTGGAGTTCACCCCTTTGGATCATAAAAGTTGTAGAGTCAAACCATTACTAAAAACCCTAGCGAGGCCAAATTTTAATTTTCTAGGGTATATGTGCGTCATTGCAAAACATTTTGGAACATACACAATTAGCGCTTTTGAGGATTAGAATGAATAAGTCACTTGATTGTTCATGTGCAAGGTTGTTTTTGCCCTTGTTCATTATTTTCAAACATGCTTGAAATCACTTGCTTACTATTTTGCATGCTTATTTATCTATCTGGTTACTGAAAAGGAACAAATCTGTTACAATCCTCAAATCTGGACATTTAAATTTGCAAACAATCTGAAACTAAAAACCCTAAATTTGCAAAATTTGAAGTGAAATTCCTTTCTAGAGTCAAAAGTCATCTCAAGAGGTTAGAAAGTCATACAAGTTTCTATCAAGTGTCATTTCATTACTGCCCATCTGTCGTATGATAGAGAACCTAGTGTCGTACGAGTCTTTCTACCAGTTAAATTCCAAAAGTCAAAATGTGCTAGCAACTATCGTACAATTTTTTCAACTGTCATTTCATAGCATACCCATTGCCATGCGATTTTTTCAACTAGCGTACAAGTTTTTCAACTGTCGTATGAGTTTTTCAACTATCGTATGAGTTTTTCAACTATTGTACAAGTTTTTCAACTATCATTTCATAGCATACCCATTGTCGTGCGAGTTTTTCAACTGTCGTACGAGTTTTTAAACTATTGTTTCATAGTATACCCACTGTCGTATGAGTCTGCAAAGTGTCATTTGGGAAATTTTTGAAAGTTGTCAGAAAATTGTCAGAATTGCCAGATATTTAGCTTTTTCAACCTATTTCTAGAATTTGTCGAACAAATCACTATGTCAAGAACAGAGCAGTAGCCATTGAGAATCAGTACACATGTCTCAAAGAATCAGTACATAGGAGGAAGAACTTATGATCATCACTATGATCAATTAGATCCACGCTATGCAAGTCAAGCTTAACAAACTTGGGAAAGAAAAGGAACCTAAAGAGTTCTCCATGGAAGCTCTATGCCCTTTTCCATTTGATAAAGACTTGTACATGTCACTATGCCCTTAGATAGAATTTGAGCAATGTGATAACCCTTATGATACCTCTTCCATAGAGAGTGACATGCCCATCTTTGAAGACTATGATGACTATGATGATAGACAATGTAATGATACCTATGAAATCTCTGTTCCTAAGAATCTTCCTCATCATGTGTTCTTGCTTACTACAAATGGGCCATCACATTGGATAGATCATGATGGTGATCCATATGATTCTAATTTTGAAAGAGACTTTGATGACTTCTGTGAACAATACCTAAATGATATATCTACTTCTATTGAGGAATATAAAATGTACCATGCTGATTATAAACATAAATACTATAAGGATCTCTCCTCTAAGAACTCTCATGCTGAAAATAAAGATTACACTCTCAAGAAAGATCATGTTAATGTTGAACCTTTGTCTTGTGATGGTTCCCTTACATCCCCTACTTCCTCCAATACCCATACATTTCCTAAAGCTTCAAAGCCTATCAAATCTTTCACAAATCCTTCATCCAACAAAGATCCTAATACTTTTCATGCATTTTCCTATAGTTATCCTCAATGGATACCTCTTAAAGAAACTCAATCTAACCTTCACCTAGCTGCAAATACTTTCAATGATGCTAAACCTAAAGAATCTTATCCTTTATACACTATAATGCCCACTTTAGCTAGTCCTTCACCATCTCTGCTAAAGTCTTCCATACAATCCCAACATGCTTCCTTGTCTTTAGAAGTGGCTCCATGTCGAGAGGACTCTACAAATTATAAAGAAAAGAACATAAAGAAAGATCAAGATCAAGAAACCTCCATGTCATTCAATCCTTTTCATGATGTCTATTATCCATTCCATGGTTCTTTTGATCCTGCACACCCTTTCTCATGCATCACACTACTACTTACACTGTTGAGCTTATTGACAATCAAAATAACCTTACTACACTTCCGCTTTCCAAAGATGATACTTCCATTAAGGTTGGTAAAAATGGTGTTGTTACTTCCAATGTTAAGCCTATTGAAAATCAAGAGAAAAATTATGTGCTTATGCTATCCAAGGATCCTTGTCAAGATCAAAGTCTTCCATCTTCTTATTCTACCACTCCATATTCATTTCCACTTTCTACTCTTCCTAAGTCTTTGCAAGCTTTGAACAATCCTATCAAAGAAGGTGCTCCTATTCAAGATGTCCATGATTCTATTGAAAATTCTAACGCTCACTCTAAAGATGCTGATATCTCTGGTTGTCATATAAATGCTGATGAATTGGTTGATTATCCTTTTGCATTTTCCATGTCCATCCTTAGACCTCCTCCACCACTACAAAGGGCTTCACGTCTGCTTTCCATCTTAGGTCCTTATGTCCCTTCACTTTTCCCTCCTAACTCTCCTAATTTTTCATCCATCTTGGGTCTTTACATCCCTCCATCTCCCATATTTCCTCAAGATCAACATAGATGCATACCCTTGAATCCTTTTCATCCTCCCACCCATCTAAACCAGTCATATCCTCCTTCTTCCACAAGTCCCAAGTTCTTTGGAAGTAACTTGAATGTTCAATACAAGAAAAAGAAGAAATACAAGAATCCATCAAAAAAAGAAGATCACCATGTCTCCTCTAATTGACATGGACACATAAAGTCAAAAGAGATATCTAAGAAAAAAACTACAAGACAAGTATGGGTTCCAAAATCTATCATTACAGATATTCTCTCTAGATCATCAAAAAGAAATGAAAAGCCTACAGCTATATGGATTCCAAAGTCTCTCTTGAAAGAGTCTAGTGTTGAGCAAAAAGTGAAATTGACATTCAAGCTTCCAAAGGCTTCCACTTCATCTTCTTCCACAAATATTCTTCCATTCTATGCACCTAAACCTCAACCTCTGCTATCCATTCACCATATTCCTTCACGTATTCCTTCATTCATGTTTCCTCCATCCTCTCACCACCCTCCAAGGTGTGTGTTGATGTTGATCTTGCCTTCCTTTCCATATACCCTTTCACAATCCTTCCATTCATTATCCTTCTACCTTCTATCTTTTTTCCTCATTTTCCTATTCCTTCTATCTTCCAACCTCACTCGCTTTATATAAAACCCTATCCTCCATTTTCCTCTTCCATATTCCTTTCCCTATCAGCATCTTTCAGAATATCATTTTGAATCCTTGGCATATCATGGTTTATCCTTTCAAGGAGCATTATCTAAAGACTTTCTTCTTCTAAAAAATTAAAAAATAAATAAATTGAAAATGTGCCTTGGTGAAAACCTGGAAACAGGCACCTTGGTAGCAAAAGTAAAGAGAAATAAATTCGTCCAATGGTGAAAACCACTCCCTTGTGGCACCTTGGATAAGTATCATGATGAAAACCTGACAATCAGGCATCATGCGTAGTTCTTCTACATATTTCATCCATTCCATCTTCTCTCTTTGATCTTAACAATGTTGATCTATACATGAACATTTAACTATCTTGTGAGCTATTTTATGATGATCTTGCTTTCATTCCTTTCATGTTTAGCCTTCATGTCTATTTTCCTCCATTCATTCTAGTCTTTTGCCATCCTTTTCCCCTTTGGTCTTGATCTAATAACAAAAAAAAATAAAGAAAGAGTGAAACACGGTGCTATGAAGCCTCTTGACATGTCTACTCATTTAAACTACATCCTTTCCTTCTCTTGCATTACGCTTTTGTGACTTAGCCTATGCTGGCCTTTCATTGCTTGTCCAAATGTACTTTACATGAAAATTTTTACCTAGCTTGGGTACCCTTGAGGAGTTTTCCCTTGAGAATTTCTTCCCTTCATTCTCTTTCATTCTCTTGTCTTCCATCTCCTCCACCAGCTTGCCAATCCCTCTTGTTCTCTACCTTGCTAGACATTGGGACTGCATGAAATGATCTTGCTTGGGAGTTTGCAATGGAAAAAGATTTTATCAAGTATCAAAACAAGTATCAGAATCAGTATCAGAACAAGTATCAGAACAAGTATCAGAATCAGTATCAGAACAAGTATCAGAATCAATATCAGAACCAATATCAAAACAAGTATTAGAACTAGTATCAGAACCAGTATCAGAACACCTACTGGGGCTACACCTTTTGCTTTAGTTTATGGGTCTGAAGTGGTACTACCTATTGAGGTTGAAATCCCATCACTAAGAATCAGAATGCATGGTCTAGTAATTGATGATGACTACAAGGTGTCTAGGTTGCAAGAACTTGAACTACTAGATGAGTGCAGACAAGCAGCATATGATCATCTCAGAGTATATCAGAAGAGAATGTCTAGAGGCTACAACAAGAAAGTCAAACACAAAGAATTTTAGGTTGGTGATCTAGTCTTGAGAGAAAATCTTAAAAATCAATCACATCGAGAATGCAAGGGGAAGTTTGAACCCAACTAGCTGGGTCCCTTTGTAATCACTGCTACTTTTGGCTCTAGTGCCTATCAACTCTCAATGACTGAAGGAGAACAACTCTGAGAACCAATCAACATTCTCCATCTGAAGAAATTCTATACCTAAAGCATTCAGTCTATGGTAAAATGTCCTGAAAAATTTTTTAAAATTGGAAAAAGTCTTGAAAAAATGAACATCTTGGTGAAAACCTAGTAATAGGCACCTTGATGATTCACAAAAAAAGTAAAAAATATAAAAAATATAAAAAAAAATTGAAAAATGAAAAGTACAAAAAAATGAGAAAAAGAAAAAGTGCCTTGGTGAAAACTTGGAAATAGGCACCTTGGTAGCAAAAATAGAATCTCTGCCAAGATGGTGAAAACCCGGCAAACGGGCACTACTTGTTTCAAAATGCTCCATCTATCAGTACAATCTTGGTCTTTCCTAGCTTTCAGTCTTGCTTTAGTTTGTGTATATCTCCTAGTTTGTTTCTGCATTTCCAGTTTTCAATAAGTCAGTCTGTACACCAATCAGCTCAAGCATATGTATCCTATCAATGTTTAACACTTGGGGGCAATCACAGTCATATTCTATGGTCTCCAGTGTATCTTAGATGTATCATATCCAGTTAGAGTTCTTTGAAGCTTCATTTGAGTCAGTTTATCTATCTTGTCTCTAGAAAGGATTTTGCATCTACAACAACGCAGTCAAACTCAACTGAAAACAATATATTCTTTTTACATGCTTTTATCTCCTTGTATGCTTATTGATTCGCATTGAGATTTTTGCATATTGTGTCTCTTCGAGCTCTTCAATGATGTCCTTTACAAGATTTAGAGAGTGATGACTAGGGGCATAATCTTTTCTTTGTCTTCTGCCTATATGTGAAAATCTAACAACTTTGAAAATTTTGGATTGAAATGGTGTCTGACTGTAAGAGCCTCTATCTCAAATTGGATGGCCATGCGTACCTTGACCATTGTGTTGGTTGTTCTTTTTCCCCAAAGGTCAGCTTGGCATTAGGATTGACAGGGCTATTGTCAAATTCACTCAACACTCCAAATCTGACAGGAAAAAGGGCCAACTGACAAGGATCAAAGAGAGATCCTGCTACACTTTGAGCTTCACATCACGCAGGTGGGTATACCTCATCTGCACACACATATTAACTTGTGTCACACTACAGGCCTACAAGTAACTAACTATGGAATTATTCTCAAACTCTTATAGGTATCCTGTACCTCAAATGAAACTAATATATCATGCAATAGCCCTACTTGTATGGAGTGAGTATGAAAACTAGAGACCTACACTAACAACATGAAAGGGAAAGGGTGGGACTGAATGAAAATGATTTATGATGGGTGGAAGGGACCCTGAGATACCCTAAGTCTCTCATAGACTAGTGCCTTATCTAATGGGCCATAGAGTCAAACACCCTACTGCAAGAGATAGCTATGAAACAAAGAAACAAAATATTCAATGTGTTGATGCCTTACATCAATCACACACCATGACCAAACCTCAACTTAGCACCCACCTGTGTATCCAAGTATGTTATTATCCATTCAAAGGATTTTAACCCTCCCTTTAGAAGAGACCTATAAGCAGATAATACATTAACCAGCATCCATTGGAAGACAAACATGACATATCTTTGATACCTCAGCTCATACATACATGAACACTAACTCTGAACTAGTTATCCCTGCGAAGACAACTCCACTTGCAAACACTTAGGCAATGCAAATAGAAAAATCAAACACCGTTGATGTATGATTAATGGACTCAGAATTCAAATGGAGATAGCTTGGTAATAGTAAGAGTATATCAAATCCTCATACATAAGACAAATCTATTACAATATGCATTATATTCTTTGAAAACCAGAGAGGAAAGAGGGAACTCTATATGCAAAGAAAAGGAAAAATCTACAGGAAAAGGACCCTTCACTTGGAACCGATTCTCCTCAAAAATTGTAGAAGAAGGAACCTTGCCTAAGTCAAAATCTCGACTACTTATACCACTAGCCACCTTGGGAATCTCAAAGAGATTGCATGAAGCTTAGGGTGACTAGGGTGTGGGCTACAACAGCTAAATCTAAAAACTCACTAGAGGGAAAACCAACACCAATCTGTCAGAAATAAGGCATGATCCTCAAGGCAAGAAAATCTTCAAATTTGTACCCAAGATCACAAATTCATCATGAAAAATAGTCTGACTAGACCATCAAAACATCTTGAGCCAACAAACTATCCTCACCACATGGCAAAACATCCCTGCAAACACTCATGGCACCCTGGACCACACTGCAACAGTAAGCACCACCAAACCAATCAAATATGGCCATGAAAGCATTGAATTATGGTACCTTTGGTCACTACAGATCCTTAGGAAAATAAAATTTGAAATCAAATGGTCACCATGCATTTCACAGGCTTTATGTTCCTTAATTGTTTTCCCTTAGTCATGCAATTGCACGGTCATCAGCTTAACTACCATAGGAAAATGGGTTTCATCTTATGCTTGGTCGCATGATCGCAAGGCACCAAACTAACCCTTGTGATCATGTGACCACAATCTCTTAACCACAAAATAGTCGATCAAAGACCTGAACATCTTGGCAATGCCGGTACCGTGGACCCACCTTTAACTCTGCAACAGTGCAATCAGAATGCTTGTCGCATGATCGCATAGCCAGGAGACTGGCTATGCGAACATGCAACAAGCCGCACCCCTTTACCTTGCCACAACTGCCACCACTGAGGGTTAACACAAAATGTCAATCACATGATCGCATAGCCTTGAAAAAGGCTATGCGAACATGGGACTAACTGTAAGCATTCACCATCATTAACTGCCCTGTCACCGCTTGGCTAATGAAAAGTGCCCACGTCACCAAGAGCACTAGCCCCACACCCTCTTTCTTCTAGACATGACCACCATCAGAGCACCACATGGCACCCAATAGAAATTCACCACCTCACCACCGTGGATGCCACATTACCACCTACCACCAGACCCTAGGGACACGTGTCAATCAGTCGCATGATCGCATGTCAGAAAACTCTGACATGCGATCATGCGACAACCAACCCCAAGCTGCCACATAACCACCAGTGGGACCATCACCGAAGAGGCCTTACCTTTAAAAGAATGAAGACCTGGGCCTACCATTACGTGATTGCATGACCAAGGCAAAGTAAACCGCCAGCCAAGTCGCTAGATGTTAAGGGCCTAACCGCCAAGAATCAGTGACCAAGAGATAACCGCGAGTCGCCAGATCGTGGAAAGAAAAACTTAACTGCCAGGTAGTTGAACATCACAAAGAACTGGGACCCACATGGATAGGTGGCAAGTGGTCACATGATCACATGTTAGAAAAGTCTGACATGCGACCATACGACAACCAATCAGGAAGAACCTGTAGACCTGGACCCACTTCACGCCCATACAAGAAAATCGAATGGCTATCGCAAAAGCGTGAAGGATAAACATCGTGCATCTTTACCATGTGAACATATGACAACTACTGATCTTGTCTGAACTTTAATCACACCAGGCAATGGGAAGAACTGGGACCCACCAACGATCGCACTTGCACACATAGGAAACGTTGTCAAAGAGGAAAGAGTGCAAGGTTGAAAACACACAAGGTTTTTGATGGAAAAGATCGAAAACACACAAGGTTTTTGACACCAAAAGATAAGCACACAAAAGCTGGAAGGCACAAGGTTGAAAACAACGAGGATTTTTCCATAGACTGAAAACATCATGGATTTTCAAAAACACTGTGGGTTTTTGACACTATGGCAGATTCTAAAAATTGTTTCCTGCAGATGTTAGAACTTGAATAACTTTCTGGATTTTGCAATTCAACATGTGTGTTTTGAACTGGAGCAAGGTGACACAATGAAGAACACAGGGTAGGACACTTCAGGAAAACTTGCAAGGAAATAGGCCATTTTCAAAAGATTTTGCATTGACAGGAAAATGGACCAACACATTGATACACAAAAAATTCAAGGAAGTTTGATCTAACTATTGTCTTTTTGAGTGAGTTCTTTCTCCTACTGTGAAACATGATCTTGCCTAAGGATATGAATGATAAAGGGTCACTACAGGTAATTCACATTGGATTTTGAATGATCTCTTGACTGTTTGATGTGTTTGCATGCAAGGCGTATTCAGGTCAACATGACATTTATGTTTTTTATGCTTATACAAATTGCTATATCAAAATGGACATGATATTTAGGTCATCTTGGCATTTATGCCTTGATGCTTATATCTAATCCGACATTCCAAAAACAAAATTAATATTCATATATCCATGGTTGTTGACCAGTGGGTGTTGTATTGATTCTTGCGCATACAAATCAATATTCATATGTCTGTGATTTCATAACTAGTGGGCATTGTATTGATTTATCCGGTTACCTAAAAGTTTAATGATGATAACAAATCGACATATGATCAGTGACTAGGTCCTAGGTCTTAGGTTGCATTTCATTTTGCATGTTTCTTTGCATTTTTGCATGTTTGCATGATCTCACAATGGCTAAACGAACTTCAATGCTTAAACAATTCTCCACTTGTCTCTTCAAATCTAACAAGAGCTAAATCTCACACGAAGGTTCCTCCAACGAAACAACAAGTAGAATCTTTTTTTTGGGATCAAAATCAAAATCCAAGATCATTCATATTGTTAACTACTTGCATAACCGATCTTCAATCATCATAGAAATCCAGAATTCAACTTAATTGATTATCTTCCATCAAACTATCAAAATTTCAACCTTGGTCAAGTCATGGTCAAACCTAGTCAAACTTGATCTTTTGGACCTCCAAACGATGTAAAATGCATTCTCAGACGTGTTTAACCACTTCTCAAATCAATTTACATGCTTCTGAATCTATCAACGCTGACTTTTCTTGTCAGATTTCAATTTTAATCCCAAAGGGGGCATGGTATTGCATATCATTCAAAGTCTGTAATCAAATTTGAAATCATATCTTTCCTCAGAAATTGAGAGAACAACCACATCTAGTTACTGATTCATCAAAAAAACCCCATCGCTTGGGGCAAATCAATCATCACTTGGGGCATATCAGATTCATCGAGATCCATATCAATTTGGTATTCTCTTAATCTTGTAAATTGTATCAGTTTTTGTAACTATCGGTTCAATTATGTTATTTCCTTGATTCTTCGGTAACTGAAGGGTTCAAATGTGATACCTACGTGATTCTTCTAAGGACAATCAAGTCTGGAATTGGTCACTCACTTCTTCCCAATCATAAGGTTCAGAATCAGGCATTTTGACACTTCTTTGCAATAATTGGTTCATTATTTTTATAGTTTCCATTATCTTTGGTCATTCAGGACCTATTATCTTCATATCAAATCTTTCAATCAGCTTCTATCTCATATCAATTATCAAACATTAGTTTCATATCTTTATCAAACACAGACTGTCTTTGAACCACTGCGCTTCGCACAATAATTCAAAGAGGGGCAAAATGTAATACCCCAAAAATGGGCTATAAGCTCATTAACCTCCTATATCGACATATCGAATGAAATCGACATCGAAGTCCTAACCAAAGGCACATCTGAACATCATTGAATCCTAATTGATTATCTCAAATTCTGCATCGGGGAATATTCCTAGTAATATTCCTGATTATCTTAATTATCTTTAATTTTATAATTATTTGGTGATAAATCATATTTATCCTAAAGTTTGATTAATTGAATAGTTTAAATATTTAATTAATTAGATTTAATTTGGCCACTTAATTATTTAATTGAATTTAATTCCATCATTCCTAATTATGATATTTAATTTTGACAATAAATCCAAAATCTTACAAATAATTGATTAAATATTTTATTTATTTAATTAAATCATTTTGTCAATTTTTAATATTGTAATTTTGAATAAAAGTTTAAAAAATAATTGATTAACCCATAAATTAATTGTTTTATTTTTTAAAGTCAGTTAAGTTGAGAATAAATCACTTTGTTTATTTATTAATTTATAATTATCCATGTGCACAATCAAAGAGCAGTTAAACTCCAAATCAGAAAATCAATGCAAGTTATTGAATTTTTGGAACTCAACATCATTTTTGAGTTTTAAAGTTGATCTAAACTTCTAATTTGAGTTAAAAAGCTATTTTTGCATGATTTGCATATTTTTGTGAGTTAATTATCCTTTATTTAAAAATAACTCAAAAATCAACCTGAGTTGTTTGAGTGATTTATGGATTTTTTTCTCATGCACCTCCAAAGCCTTGGATTTCTATAAATTAAGGCTTCAGCTCATCCCAAATCATCTCATAATTTGCAAACTTATGCTGGTGAATTGCTATCTAGAGAATTGGAACTTCTTTGCAAATCAACATTGTTGTGAGATCAATTTGTTTTTTTTTTAACATTCATTTAGATTCATTTTTATATCATTGTTGGATCAATTTCATATCAGTTCATTCTATATTAGATTCATATCATTTTTCATATTATTGCATCTAAAATCCAAAAAAATAGATTAATTGCATTCATATTTCATATCAGTTTTGTATTCAAATCCTTCATTTAGGTGTCGTCAAGGTCACTGATCTTGATAACAATCTGAGAACATCATACTCGCACCTATTAGAAGGCAGTAAATTACCTGGTTAGTTTAGCTTTCAATTCATTGCACGATTTCATTTTTGCTAACCTCTAATGTTTTACTGAAGTGTTGTGTCTATAGAATAGGTACAAAATTCACACACACACATGGAAAAAGCCATAAATTACTCTTGATAAACTCAGATTGATTTTTAGATTAACTCACAAAATCATGCAAAAGCAAAGTTTTTAATTTAAATCAAAAGTTGAGATCAGCTTTTAACTCAAAATAGAGTTGAGTTTATTTTCAAAACAACTTGAATTGATTTTCTGATTTAAAGTTTAACTGCTTTTTGGATGTGCATAATTAATTATGAATTAATTAAATAAATAAAGTGATTTATCCTCAACTTAACTGATTTTAAAAATAAAATAATTGATTTATGGGTTAATCAATTATTAAATCAAACTTTTATTTAAAAACTATATCATTAAATTTGAGAATTAACATTAATTAATTAAATAAGAATTTAATCAATTAGTCATAGGATATTTTGATTATTATCAGAATTAAATAATACAATTTAAGAATAATTTAATTAAATTCAAATAAATAATTAAGTGGCAGTATTGAATCTAATTAATTAAATATTTAGAATATTCAATTAATCAAACTTTAAGATAAATATGATTTATCGCCAAATAATCATTAAATTAAATATAATTATGATAAATAGGAATAAAGAATATTCTCCGATGCAAAATTTAAGATAATCAATTAAGATTCAATAATGTGCCAATGTGCCTTAGGTTAGGACTTCGATGTCGATTTCGTTCGATTTGTGGATATAGGAGGTTAATGAACCTATAGCCCATTTTTGGGGTACTACAACTATTAGTGACCATATATGATGATTCTTGATGTTTTTGGGTCATTTGAAATAGAGAGGGGTCTCGAAATATCATAAGTAAAAACATTACACAGTGGCATTTAGATTAAGTATAATATGAATTCACATGCCTTTAATTATGATACACTTTTGAAATTATCACTCATTGGTCATTTGACAATTGAATATATAAGTATCAGAATATAAACTGTTGTAAAAGGAAGAAACACATATGTATAATCATTTAATACAAAATATAAAAGTATCCCACAGACACATAGTTGCTATTATAACAACCATCCTCTAATCCCATGGTGTACTAGTCTCAAGGTAAGAACAATTTACTTAAGCCATCATATAAGTATCATCCTAAAGTTTAAATAGACATTGACTCTGGATATACAACACTGAGCCATAATAAATTATAAAGTTTCACTGCAATTTCTATGTCCACTTACAATAATAAATTACAAAGTTTCACTGTAATTTTTATGTCCACTACCATTAAAATATATCACTCTTGTTATATAGGCATCCTTCTCATTAAGTGTTGCCATTAAAATATATCACTCCTCCTGTTATATAATGTATATGCATACTTGTTTAAAATGTCATACTTGTTGCTCTTAAATATTATTACTATTTCACTCAAATTTACATGACATTAAAGCCAAGCCCAAAATGTATACATACGTGTAAGTATAGGAGAAGCTGGATTATGCAACTATTGAAAAAAAAAACTATACCAATAATAGCTTACGAGAAACTATACTTGTGCTAACCACACCATACCTCAACATCATAGTGCTTATCATTTTCAAGCTTCAGCAAGGCTTCATACCACGCACTGTCCACAAATTTGTACGCAACACTGATTTAGGCTAGAGGTAAACTACATGTGTCATGTAAACAATATGGTTGAATACAATCTCTTTTGCGTGTTTTCAAGAGTTTTCCCACCAATACAAGCGTAAATAATGCATTGAACGTAATCTACAAACACTGCATGATATGAAGTCTCGCTGAAGCTTGAAATATATCACTCCTCATGTTATTGTCAAAATTAAATTCAAATATTTCTCAAAACATTTATTCTAGTAGAATTAAGATATCCTTATCGCAATAATAAAACAATCTTGCATAATAGCTTTTGAATCACATTAACACACACCCATACTTGTGCTTACCACACCATACCCCAGCATCATAATGAATTGCACAAGTTGCAAGAGAATAATACAAAATTAGTGAATTCATCTCCATCACAACTTGCGCCCTTAAAAACTGCCCTTTGTTATGTACATTAGGATCATAAAGCGATGTAGAGGGATGTGGTGGACTTCAAGGTCTTTGGAAATTTATAAGGGAAATACAAGACTTGCAAGGTTTTACCCCAAAATGGCCTAAGGACACCTAATAGCTCAAAGTAAGTGTACACCAGACTAAACACTGTCTCAGCATTGTACCTAGTTTTTAGGCCTATAATGAGGTCATTTTACAAAAGAAGTATACACCAGACTTTGCCCCAATCCTCCAAACCCTGGACAGTCTTATGTTTGGACTCCAATTAGAGATTTTTGCAATCGATTTGGACCCTTGAATAGTTTAGACCCAAAAACCCCAAAATCCTCTTCAAGCCCTAGAAATGAGGGTTTTTTAATTAGATGGTCTCTAGACATTTTCTTATTGATCTGATGGATTCAACACCTTGAGTTTAACATATGAACACTTCCGCATTCATATGTTGAAGTCATAGGTTAGTTTAAAATGGAGAGGGGTTTCGAAATATCATAAGTAAAAAAATTACATAGTGGCATTTAGATTAAGTACAATATGAATTCACATGCCTTTAATTATGATACACTTTTGAAAATCTTGTCATAAAAAATAAAAAATAGTCAAGTAATAAAATCTTATAAAACAACATACATTATGTGAAGTGTTTGATCTCTCTTTATTTGTTTTGTTGTTGATATTCACTATGTGGTACTCCCATTTATAATCATTTTATGAGGAAATGTCTTGCTGGCTCGCGGGCTGCAAGCTAGGGCATCATGCATTATTTATAAGTTCATTGTTTGAGTACCTAATGTCCCTATTTGATTGGTCGGTGCTATGTTTTTTATATTGATGCTATTAGATCAAATAGGGACATCAGTAATAAAATAATACACTTACTATTTTAAATTTGAGCTCAGGCATCATGCAATGTTATTGTTGTCATTGCATGCTTGCTACTGTTGTGCACTATAACAACAACAAGAATACAATGTTATGAAATTTTTGAATTGAATTGGTGAGTTTGTATGCTTTCTCTATTTTAAACTAACCTGTGACTTCAAAGGAGGAATTATGAAATATAGTTGTTGGTGGTTATCTCTTCTATAATGATGGAGGAGTCAAAGGTAATGATCAATGAGGTTGCTGCTATTAGATCATACATATATTAATACACTTACTATTTTGAATTTGAGCTCGGGCATCATATATTGTTTTATACAATGTTTATTTCATTGAGACTGTGAGCTTGGCATTTGTAATGTATTTTCTATTATTGGATTAATATTGCCATGTTGTTGAGGTTGTAGATGTTCTTTTACTGATCTTGTATAAACAACATATATACCATGTTGACTCAGAACCCATTAGGTTTTGCTTGATAACACATTTGACATCATACTTTTTGCTCCATTTTGGTCTTGATTTACTCACTGCATGCATATGTTTCCTGAGTGCACATGTTTTGTAGAATAGTTCATTTTAGAAGTTTATGGCTTGACTATGCACATGCATAATTATAGATGAGGATCGATAATAGGGTGCCAGACATTGCTTAGATCCTTTGGATCTAACCCCATCTTTTCCTTCTTTGCAGGTTTTAGATCATACAAGAGCATACTGGATTGAACTTTGGGTCAACACTTCATTACTTCAGGAAATGTTTGGTACCTTCATTATTTATGTTCATCCACTTATGCATGTTTTCATTCATTCATATTCTTTTGAAAGTTGGCTATTAGTGACCATATAGGACCATTTTTTATATTTTTGGGTCATTTGATGAAAAGATGTAAATAGAGACATCAGTAATAAAATAAGGATATCTTAATCTTTATGAGCTCAAATTCAAACAATAAGTATATTATTTTATTACTGATGTCTCTATTTGATGTCTTTATTTTATTATTGATGTCCCTATTTGATCTAATAGCATCAATATAACAAATAGAGCACCGACCAATTAAATAGGGACATGAGGTGCTCAAACAATGAGCTCATAAAACAATATATTTAGTCTTAATAAAATCTTATAAAACAACATATATTGTGTGAAGTGTTTGATCTCTCTGTAGATCTATATAGTTTTGTTGACCATTAGTGCTTCACACTTAGTCATATATCTAGGCAATGATGGTCGGTCATCACTGTGACTGAGTCATTTTGTAAAGGCTGAGTTATATATTGTATACTTACCGAGCAGTAGTATTTCTGAGTAAAGTTATGGTCACTTTGTTTTTGTAATATGCTGAGAGTATAGTTGTTGCTGAGTTACATATATCAATGATTACCGAGTGATAGAGAAGATTCAATCGATGCTGAGTATAGTTAATGCCGAGTGCTAGGAATAACTTTTGCTGAGTTAGTCAAGAATGACATACAAGTTTGGTATGGCACAATGATCGAGGTAAACCATTTTTGGTGATAATAATGTTTTGTATTTTGTTTATTGAGGAAATTACAGAGGTAATTATGCATCTATTCTGTTGTCATTAATCCCTATGTAATACCTAGAGCCAATCAAAAAATTGTATAGTTTAGGTGGCAATAGAAATAAATCTGAACCGTAGATCTTGAAACGGTAAAACATTTTTGTTACTATATAAGGGCAAGATCTAAACCAAAAAGAAGTGTGAGTGTGTGTGAATTAGAGAGATAATTATGATCAGAGAAGTATATTCAGAATAGTGAAGTATTCAGACAGATTCCAGTGACCAAGCTAAGCAGTGAAATGATAGAATCAAGAAAGATCAGATAAAAGAGATCATAGATATAAAGTAAAGAGGAGATCTATAATCTGCATACAAATGCAAACCAAAAGATCAAAAACTAAGACATTTTGACCAGTGTATCAGGGTAAAACTCTTAACCGAGTAGTCTTTAAAGACTTTATGTAAATCTCTTTACCGAGTGCTTACTTTATTGTAAGATTGTAAATCCTTTAACAAGGTAGACTAAATAAGTCTTATAGCTCTTGACCGAGCAGACCTCTCATAGGGTAGATCATGATTTGATTACATTTTGTAAGCCTTAATAGAAAAAACTTATTACTACAATAGTGAAGATTTGTGGGTGTCATCCCCACCCCAGCTTTACCTTTCAAGGGTTTCTGGGTTACCAAAATCATGGTGTTATGAGTAATTTCTTTATGCTACTTAATATGTTTAGTTTCTTACAATGATCAATTTATATTTTATGTCATGCATAAAGTTGTATCAGATTAAAAGGATAAAAGTAGGTAATATATGATTCACCCCCCATCTCAGTATTAATTTCCCAATTATATTTCCAACACTCTCTTTATTTGTTTTGGTGTTGATATTCACTATGTGGTACTCCCCATTTATGATCATTTCATGAGAAAATATCTTGATGGCTCGCAGGCTGCAAGCTAGGGCATCATACATTGTTCATGAGCTCACCGTTTAATACTGGCATTGTTTACATCTTTTCATTTGGAATTCTTGATGACCCGCGAGCTTTGAGAGCTAGGGCATCATTTCTATTACCTTCAAGGCATTGTGTGAAGTGTTTGATCTCTTTTTATTTGTTTTGTTGTTGATATTCACTATGTGGTACTCCCCGTTATTGATCATTTCATGAGGAAATATCTTGATGGCTTGTGGGTTGCAAGCTAGGGCATCATGCATTGTTTATGAGCTCACTGTTTGAGTACCTCATGTCCCTATTTGATTGGCTAGTAATTAAATAGTGAGCTCATAAACAATACATGATGTCTGAGTTCAAATTCAAAATAGTAAGTGTATTATTTTATTAAGACTAAATATATTGTTTTATTAAGATTTTACTAAGACAAAGTATTTTGGGTTACTTTTATGTTGTTTTATAAGATTTTATTAAGACTAAATATATGATGTAAACTCATAATTATACTTGATATATATATATATATATATATATATATATATATATATATATATATATATATATATATATACACACACACACACACACACACACATACTTCAAAGGAGGAATTATGAAATATAGTTGTAGGTAGTTATCTCTTCTATAATGATGGAGGAATGAAAGGTAATGATCAATGAGGTTGTTGCTATTAGATCATACATTAATACACTTATTATTTTGAATTTGAGCTCAGGCATCATGCAATATTATTGTTGTCATTGCATGCTTGCTGTTGTTATGCACCATATATTATTTTATACACTATTTATTTCATTGAGACTGTGAGCTTGGTTTTTCTTTCAGAAGTGTATGGCTTGACTATGCACATGTATAATTGTAGATGAGGATCAATAATAGGATGCCATTCATTGCTTACATATTTTTTTATCTAACCCCCATCTCTCTTTTCTTTGTAGGTTCTGGATCACATAGGGGCACACTAGATTCATACCTGGGTCAAAAATTCATCACTTCAAGCAATGTTTGGCACCCTTATTATTTATGTTCATCCTCTTATGTATGCATGTACTCTTACATTTTCTTCTAAAATTTATTTTCCTTGTATAGTATATACAAGTTATTTTTCATATATATACATATAATCTTTAGATGCAAAAAATTATTTTCCTTTACATGTATCTTTGCATGAAATTAACATAAATTAAACAAGATCATCTAATAATGAAAAATAGGGTACTTTAGTCACTCATCTATCAATTAGTTCCCCAAATAATTACTAAGGATTCAACATAAGTCTAAGTCCCCAAACCTATTGTTCTATGTGTATAAAACAATATATGGTGCACAACAACAACAAGCATGCAATGACAACAATAACATTGCATGATGCCCGAGCTCAAATTCAAAACAATAAGTGTATTAATGTATGATCTAATATCAGCAACCTCATTGATCATTACCTTTCACTCCTCCATCATTATAGAATAGATAACTACCTACAACTAGGGCATCATGCATTGTTTATGAGCTCACTGTTTGAGCACATCATGTCCCTATTTGATTGGTTGGTGCTCAAAAAATGAGCTCATAAATAATGCATGATGCCCTAGCTAGTAGCCTACAAGCCATCAAGACATTTCCTCATGAAATGATCATAAATGGGGAGTACCTGTTATACACTAAGTTTGCACCCTTGGTTCAAGCTCTCTTGGTCTTGATAACCTAGTATAACTTTGGGATCATCTCTAGGTTGTGGGACCTTTGCTAACTAAGATGAAACCTCCAGGTTCTAGATTGGATCCTCTTGGATAATCACCTTAATTTCCTTCTTAACAGGAAAGTAAAACTTTGAGGGAAAAGGGATAGAAGGAATACTAAAAGGGAAATAACTGAAAGAAAATTAGCTACTAGGTGATACACCGAAAAGACATGAACATAATATATTGACCAAATTAGCATGAAAGCTCTTAGATCTAATAGAACACAATCTTCCTAAATAGGCTTTCATCAGTGTTTCATAGAGGGGTCTAAACAAAAGACACAGACTGTGAGCTGCAAGAAAATGTTCTCTTTAGCAAAAGGGCATAGGAATGAGACAGAATGACAAGGGGTTGAAGTATACCCACAAACTCATTCAAATCAAATCATAAACAATAGTACACAAATAAGCTGAAAGAAAGAAGGGGTCTAGAACTCCAAGATTTCTCTAACAAAGCCAGTATATCATATTCAATAAGAGAAAACTTACACAAGAAAGCATAGGAACAAAAAGAATGTCACAAAATGTCTTTGCAATACCTAAGCATCAATGAAAGATTATAGACTGTAGAAGCCAGAGGGTAGAAAGAATGCTATAGATAGCTCCTAAGAAAGAAAGACTCTCTTTCAAAAAGTAAAACTCTTGAGAAGGTAAACTCTACTGCAAAACAACTTATTAAAACTAATATATACATCTCCTCTATTGCACACAGGCAGGAGCAAAAAATCAATTAGAGTTACATAGATTTTTCATAAAATAATAGAAAACCCTAATTCTATCATTTTTGATCATAAATGCATCATTGAAATATCTTGATCGATCAAATATCTATCCCTGCACATAATTCCATCACCATAACTGCCTCTGGAAGGTCAGTCGATCCATCTACTTCTCTGCAAGTCAGGTTCGCCATAACTGTTCAGATCAAATATTTGAATTTTAAAATCTTTAAAAGATAATGGTCAGTGAAGGCGTGACATCTATATCTATGGCCGAGAATCAAATCCAATCCAATTTTAAAATGTGGCCGTAGATATTTTTAATTTACCCAAGCATCGTCTTGGACTTTAACCTTAACTCTGCATTTAACCTCATGTTCTCTTTTTATATTGAGCGATAACTCGACTAAGCTTACAAACTTGGGCCCATCCTTCCACTTGTCATCATACCATTGGCCTTTGACTGACAAGCACCTTGAACCCATGGCTATACTTAAATTTTCATTAGATAGTTGTCACATAGCCATGAAAACTATCTCTCAAGCATTTTTCCTTGGCGGTAATGTGACAATCGTCGATCTTGATCAAATTTTAACTTGTCTAGATGTCAAAAACCCTAGCCCCACTAACAAATTTCCACATCACAAGCCCACAACCAATCAGAAGCAAACACCTCAGCAATATTTGACAGCGGACCCACTGCACAACCAACTTAAATTAGACAGTGGTCGCATGATCGCAAAGGGGAAGAATATTCCTTACGATCAAGCGACAACTGTAGATCCCTTTGCACTGTCATCAGCTAAAAAATTTGGGCCCACTGACATGTCCTCATCACCATCCAGCTTGGCCAATCAGAAATGAGCACCACCTGCAACACCTGACACTGGCCCCATCATGACATCAGATTCCTTCATTTGGAAGATCAGACAGTTTTTGTAATGCTGAGAAGATTAACCCTTGAGCACCTTTTCCTTGTGGCATCATGATAATCATTGATCTCAACTAGAATTTAACTTTCCAAGTGACCTAACCATGATAAGAAACATATCCACTCATCGGACCGCTAAAGGCTAAGGCACAAACCACCGAGGTTGCACAAACACATGACTAAAGAAAATGCTAGGTTGCTGAATGAAAAGGGAATATTCTATCAGATCGGGAGATAAAGAAATAAAGGAAGTCATGGGATCGGGAAACAAAAAAGAATATTTGGTTGAGCTTTAGAGATCTCATGACCAGCCAATCATGAAAAAGTGCACATGAGAATATAGTGACTTAAGTGACCGAAAAAGGTAATGGCGAAATAGAACCGGTCGTAGGGTTTTTAGGGTTTTTTACTCCAAGGATCATATTTTTTCAAATTTAATGGCTATCAGACTAGAGATATAACAATTTGTAGAGATGAGGGGAAGATGCATAGAACCATAAAAATTCTCAAGGTTCTCAACAAGGCTTAAAAAATAAAGATTTCTGGATAGAGCCCAGCTTGTTGGCCAAAATTGTATGGAATAGGAAATTTGGGTAACATTTTGGCAATTTCTGCTGGATGTCAACTTGCTAGACATTAGATTAGAGGCCTTAAAACAATTCATTGGGCATAGGAGTCATCTCAAGAGCACAAGGACCTTCTTGACAAAGAGATAGACTTGAAACTAGGAGGAATAGAAATGTGCTCGAGCACTTCTTGGAAAACAGGAAAAACTAGCCTAGAAAGAAAGGATAGAAAAATAGGGAAACATGTTTATAGAGACTTACAAGGAAGGATTAACCTCAAAACAAGGCTTCAAGTGGAATCCATTAACTGATATAGGCAAGACATCTCCTCCAAGAGTTGATAGCTAAAAAGCATTAGGCCCCTTGCACTTAGTGATGAGAAATGGACCTCCCCAAAAGGAATCAAATTTTGTATGTCTGCTAGGCTTTGATCTGAATTCATCCCATTTGAGAACTACATCTCCAATTTTGAAGCTTCTGGCCCTGACTCTTTTATCAAAACTCTTCTTTGTTTGTACCTGATGGAACTCCATATCTTTCATAGATTTTCTCTGAGTTCTTCTAACTCCATCAGCTGAGCATATCTGATTTGTAAGGGATCTCCTTCTTCAAATAGGACGTATTGAGTGGCCAAGTCCAAAGTTGGAAATTCAATTGAAATGGACAGCTTAGCTTCTCTACCATACACTAACATGTAAGGAGAATTCCCAATGATCTTTTTTGGGGTAATCCTATCCAACCATAAGGAAAATTTTAATTTAGTATGCCAATCGCTTTGGTTATCTTGCAGAGTTTTCTTGATTATCCTAATCAAGTTCTTATTAGTTGATTCTACCAAACCATTGCCCTGAGGGTAGTAATTTGAACTTGTATTCAGATAAATGCCATTCTTGATTGCCCATTCTAAGATTTTAAGGCCTGTGAATGCCAATGCATTATCTAATATTATGGAGTCTAGAGTGCCAAATCTGTGAACTATATCATCATAAAAAATTAAGATGGCACTCTCATTTGATTCTTTCAATGCAACTGCTTCTATCGATCTAGTGAAATAATCTATTGCAGTGATTATCCACTTGTGGCCTACACTAGATGGAGGATTAATCATGCCAATGAAGTCTATGCCCCATTTTATGAAGGGTTGCTCTGTTCAGATTGGTTGAAGGGGAAGAGCTGCAAGCCTTTCTTTGCCTGCAAACATGGCACATTTGATGCATTTTCTCACATAATCATGACGATCCTTGAAAATAGATGGCCAATAGTATTTGGCCCTCATGATTTTAAAAGTAGTAGTCCTAGGAGAAAAGTGACCTCCAGAAGGTCCATCATGAAATTCAAATAGGACATCTGCTACCTTTTTTGAATCAATACATCTTAAAAGGACACCATTATGATCCTTTCTAAAAAGAACTTCATCTATTAGCACAAAGGCAACAGATTGTAATCTATAATATCTTCTTTTTGTTGAATCTAGGTCTGTAGGACATTGTCCTATCTTCAAAAAATGAATCATGTCAGGCAACCAACCTACTGCCTTGGCATGTTCTTCTATAGAATGCACAACTAGAGACACATTTGTTTGCTCTAATTTCTTTGAACCCTCATCCTCTGTTAGCTGCTCACAAAGACGTCTTCCTTGAACTAGTTTAGTGGTTTGAATATCAATGTCATACTCCATCACTTTGGTAACCCAACCAGCCCTTTTTTCATTTAGTTCCTTGGATAGCAAAAATTCTTTGACACTTGGATGAGTAACTTTCAAGTGTACTTTGTTATGGGTCAATAGATATCTGAACTTTTAAAGACTCTTCACCATAATAAGCACATATTTTTCCACAAAAGAGTATCTCTATTCATACTCTTCTAAACCTTTTCTGAAGAAAGAAATAAGCTACTCTGACCCTTCTAAATTTTCTTGGGTCAACATTGTAGACATAGCATCTGAACCCCCATAAGCGTAAAGGATAAAATCCTTACTAAAATTTGGGTTTAATAGAGAAGGAGCTTTTGTCAAGGCCTCTTTGATAGCTTGGAAGTTGGCCTTCCTTTCTTTAGTCCAGTTGAAGATTGAACTCTTCTTTAACATGGTTGTCAAAGGCTTCAGTAATTCTACAATATTAGGCAAGAAAGGCCTAACAAAGTTAATCCTTCCTATGAAGGATTGAAAGCTTTTCTTGTGATGTGGCAAGGTTAGTTCTAGGATGGCTACAATCCTTTCAGGGTCTACTGTGATTCCTTTCTTAGATACTATATATCCTAACAATTTCCCCTCATGAACTACAAACATGCATTTCTTGGGATTGAGAGATATCCCAAATTCTCTACACCTTTCAAAAATCTTCCTCAGATGTTTGATATGATCTGTTGCATGTTTGGAATAGAGAGTTATGTCATCTAAGTAGACTAGTATAAACTTGTACATGAGGCTTTTAAAGGCCATATCCATTGCCTTTTGAAAAGTAGCATCTGCATTTGACAAACCAAAGGGAATCTTTTGATAAGCCATGGTTTCCCACTTGGTTGTGAATGCAGTCTTGTATTGGTCCTTTTCATTAACTAGGATCTGATTATATCCTGAATAGCCATCCAATAATGGAAATCTCTCAGAACCAGAGACACATTGTAGGATTTGTTCCATAGAGGGTAATGGATGGTGATCTTTTAGAGAAGCTTTGTTGAGATCCTTGAAGTCAACACATAACCTCAACTCCCCATTCTTTTTACTTACGGGAACAAGGTTGGAAAACCAACTAGTATGCTTAATGGGGTAGATGATACCACTTTTTATTAATTTGAGTACTTCTCTATGCATAAGTGGCTCAAGCTTGAGATTAATAGGCCTTTGTTTTTGCCTTATTGGCTTGGCATTAGGCTCTGTGTGTGTGAATTTTGTACCTAGCTGTAGACACAACACTTCAGTAAAACATTAGAGGTTAGTAGAAATCAAAATCATGCAATGAAATGGAAACCAATCTAACCAAGCGATTTATTGCCTTCTAGTAGGTGCGAGTATGATATTCTTAGATTGGACCGAGATCAGTGACCTTGATGACACCTAAATGAAGGATTTGAATGTAGAATCTAGATATGAGATGAATGCAAATTAATCTATATTTTTGAATTTTCTATGCAATAAGATGAAATAAAACTGATATGAATCTATTCTATATGAAAAACTAATATGACATGCAATTGATCTAAACAATGATATGCCAAATGATATGAATGCTTAAAACAATGAAAATCTCACAACTTTGATTCACAAAGATGGATTCTTCGATCACCAATTCGCCAGCGTGAGGATGCAATTCGAGGATCTATCTATATGAAGAGCTGAAGCCTTAATTTATAGAAATCCAAGACTTTGGAGGTGCATGGAAAAAGCCATAAATCACTCTTGATAAACTCAGGTTGATTTTTAAGTTATCAAGAATTTAGAGATAGATTAACTCACAAAATCATGCAAAAGCAGACTTAATTTTAAATCAGAAGTTGAGATCAGCTTTTTAACTCAAAAGAGAGTTGAGTTTATTTTTAAAACAACTTGAATTGATTTTCTGATTTAAAGTTTAACTACTTTTTTGGATGTGCATAATTAATTATGAATTAATTAAATAAATAAAGTGATTTATCCTCAACTTAATTGATTTTAAAAATAAAAAAATTGATTTATGGGTTAATCAATTATTAAATCAAACTTTTATTCACAAACTATATCATTAATTTTGACAATTGACATTAATTAATTAAATAAGAATTTAATCAATTAGTCATAGGATAATTTGATTTATTGTCAGAATTAAATAATACAATTTAAGAATAAATATAATTAAATCTAATTAAATAATTAAGTGGCAGTATTAAATCTAATTAATTAAATATTTAGAATATTCAATTAATCAAACTTTAGGATAAATGCGATTTATCACCAAATAATCATTAAGTTAAAGATAATTAGGATAAATGGGAATAAGGAATATTCCCCGATGCAGAATTTATGATAATCAATTAGGATTCAATGATGTTCAAATGTGCCTTAGGTTAGGACTTCAATGTTGATTTCGTTCGATTTGTAGATGTAAGAGGTTAATGAACCTATAACCCATTTTTGGGGTATTACATTTTGCCCCTCTTTGAATTACTGTGCGAAGCGCAGTGGTTCAAAGCCAGTCTGTGTATGATGTTGAAATTGATATGAGATAGAAATTAATATGAAGATGCTAGGTCCTAAATGACCAAAGATAATGTAAACTATAACAGCAATGAACCGATGATTGCAAAGAAGTGTCAAAATGCCTGATTTTGAACCCTATGATTGCGAAGAAGTTAGTCACTGATTCTAGACCTGATTGTCCTTGTATTGAATCACATTGGTATCACATCTGAACCCTTCAGTTATGAAGAACCAATGAAATAACACTAATGAACTGATGGTTGTTAAAATTGATATAGTTTACAAGATTAAGAGAATACCAAATTGATATGGATCTCGATGAATCTGATATGCCCCTAGCAATGATTGATTTTCCCCAAGCGATGAGGTCTTTTTGATGAATCAGCAACTAGATGTGGTTCTTGTCTTGATTACTGAGGAAAGATATGATTTCAAATTTAGATAATAGACTTTGAATGATGTGCAATACCATGCCCCCTTCGGGATAAAAATTGAAATCTGACAAGAAAAGTCAGCGTTATAGTTTAAAAGCATGTTAATTGATTTGAGAAGTGGTTATACATGTCCAGGAACACGTTCTGCATCGTTTAGAGATCCTGGAGACCAAGTTTGACTAGGTTAAACCATGAGTTGACCATAGTTGACCAAGTTGAAATTTTGATAGTTTGATGTAAGATAATCAGTTGAATTCTAGATTTCTATGATGATTGAAGGTTGATTATTCAAGTAGTGAATAATATGAATGACCTCAGATTTTGATTTTGATCCCAAAAAGGATTCTACTTGCTATTTCATTGGAGGAACCTTCATACAATGCTCAGTCCTTGTGTCATGTTTAGCCCTTTTGGTTTTGAAGAATTGTTTAAGCAATGAATTTTAGCCAACCATTGTGAGATCATGCAAACATGCAAAATGCAAAGAGACATGCAAAATGAAATGCAACCTAAGACCTAGGACCTAGTCACTGATCATGTGTCGGTCATTCTCATCATTGAATTTTTTAGGTAACCAGATAAATCAATACAATGCCCACTAGTTATGAAACCATAGACATATGAATATCGATTTGTATGCATAGGAATCAATACAACATCCACTAGTCAATCAACCATAGATATATGAATATTGATTTTATTTTCAGAATGTCGGATTAGATATAAGCACCAAGGCACAAATGCCAAGATGACCTGAATATCATGTCTATTTTGATATTGCAATTTGTATAAGCATCAAAACATAAATGTCGTGATGACCAGAATACACCTTGCATTACAAACATATCAAATAGTCAAGAGATCATTCTAAATCTAGTGTGAATTACCCGTAGTGACCCTTTATCATTCACATCCTTAGGCAAGATCACATTTCATAGTAGGAGAAAGAACTCACTCAAAAAGACAATAGTGAGATCAAAATTATTTAAATTTTTTGGGTATCAATGGTCAAGGTACACATGGCCATCCAATTCAAGATAGAGGCTCTTACAGATGGACACCATTTCAATCCAGAATTTCCAAAGTTGTTAGATTTTTACATACAAGCAGAAGACAAAGAAAAGATTATGTCCCTAGTCATCACTCTCTAAATCCTGTAAAGGACATCATCAAAGAGCTCAAAGGACACAATATGCAAAAATATCAATGTGAATAAGTAAGCATACAAGGAGATAAAAGCATGTAAAAGCATAGATTGTTTTCAATTTGTTTGATTGCGTTGTTGTAGATGCAAAATCCTTTCTAGAGACAAGACTAACTGACTGACTCAGATGAAGCGTCAAATGATTTTGACTAGAAAATACATGTCTAAAGTATACTGGAGACCATAGGATATGACATTGATTGCCCCCAAGTGTTAAGCATTGATGGATACAAATGCTTGAGCAGATTGGTGTACAGACCTACTTATTGAAAATAGGAAATGTAGAAACAAACCGGGAGATATGTACAAACTAAAGCAAGACTGAAAGCTGGGAAAGACCAAGATTGCGCTGATAGATGGAGCATTTTGAAACAAGTGGTGCTCATTTGCCAGGTTTTCACCATCTTGGCAAAGATTCTATTTTTTCTACCAAGGCACCTGTTTCCAGGTTTTCACCAAGGCACTTTTTCTTTTTATCATTTTTTTGTATTTTTCATCTTTTCAAATTTTTTGTACTTTTGATATTTTTTACTTTTTTTGTACTTTTGATATTTTTTTACTTTTTTTGTACTTTTGATATTTTTTACTTTTTTTGTGAATCATCAAGGCGCCTATTGCTAGGTTTTCACCAAGATGTTTATTTTTTTCAGGACTTTTTCTAAATTTTCTAATTTTTTAAGGACATTTTACCATAGACTGAATGCTTTAAGCATAGAATTTCTTTAGATGGAGAATGTTGAATTATTCTCAGAGCTATTCTCCTTTAGTCATTGAGAGTTGATAGGCACCAGAGCCAAAAGTAGCAGTGATTACAAAGGGACCCAACCAGTTGGGGTCAAACTTCCCCTTGCATTCTCTATGTGATTGATTTTTAGGATTTTCTCTCAAGACTAGATCGCCAACCTAAAATTCTTTGTGTCTGACTTTCTTGTTGTAACCTCTAGACATTCTCTTCTGATATACTCTAAGAATATCATACGCTACTTATCTGTGCTCATCTAGTAGTTCAAGTTCTTGCAACCTAGACACTTTGTAGTCATCATCAGTTACTAGACCATGCATTTTGATTCTTAGTGATGGGATTTCAACTTCAGTAGGTAGTACTACTTCAGACCCATAAACTAAAGTGAAAGGTGTAGCCCTAGTAGGTCTTTTGATACTTGTTCTATAGGCCAAGAGAGCTGGATTGATCATGAGATGCCAGTCTCTTCCTATTTTATTAACTATATGGTGCAAGATTTTCAATAGATTTTTGTTAGAAGCCTCTGCTTGGCCATTCCCTTGATGATAGTAGATAGAAGACCAATGTTGTGTAATCTTGAATTTGGCACATAAATCATCTAGATCATTGTTCTTAAATTGTCCACCATTATCTGTGATTATGGAATGAGGGATCCCATATCTGCATATGATATAGTTCAAGATGAACATAGATATTTGTTTCCCAGTTGCTTGTGTTAAGGGAACTACTTCTACCCATTTTATAAAATAATCTATAGTTATGATTATATGGGTATGCCCATTAGAAGAATGAGGATGTATGGATCTTATAAGATCAAATACCCATTGGTGAAAAGGTCGTTGTGTAGTAAAGGGAATTAGATCCCTCCCTGGAGCATGAATTAAGTTACCATGTACTTGGTACTTTTGATAGTTCTTAGCAAACTTGATTGCATATTTCTCCATTTCAGGCCAATAGTACCCAACCCTAATAAGTTTTTGAGCTAGTGTTAAATCATTTGAGTGTGACCCACAAATATCCTCATGGACTTCCTCGAGTGCACATTGAGACTCTTCCCATTCTAAACATCTAAGGAATGTACCATCTAGACCTCATTTTTATAGATCATGACCAATGATGACATATCAGGATGAGTTACAGATTAGATATCTCTTCTCATGGCGGTTAAAGGTATTGGGAATGATTTGATCTTGTAGATAGGAGAATAGGTTTTTGTAGCGGGATGAATCATGACCAATAACAGTGCAGATCATGTAGGTTTTAGGGGAATCATATGCAGGATAAGATAGTTCTTCCACTAGGAACTCATAGCGTAGCTCATGTTTAGGTTGCTGTAATAAAGTAGATAGCATTGCAATTGCATCGGTAGGTTTATTCTCTGTTCTAGGTATTTTCTCAAATTTGATAGATATGAAATATTTCTTTAAATCATCTACCATTCTTTTGTATGGAATGAGATTTTCATCTTTAGTCTAGTATACATCATTGACTTGATGGATAACAAGTTGGGAGTCTCCATGAATGTGTATCTCTGTCACTCTCCACTCAATTACTAGTTTCATGCCATTTAGAAGGGCTTCATATTCCACAATATTGTTGGTGCAGGGGAACTTTAAATAGAATTCTTTGGGTATGGAGTATCCTTGAGGTGTTATAAATAATATGCCTACTCTAGATCCATTCTATGTATAGGATCCATCGAAGAACAACTGCCATTCTCTAGAAGAAAGAACCATGATAGAGGAATCTAGAAATTCTATTTGCATTGGTGTATCATGAATCATGGGTACATCCGCTAATTGATCAACAATAACTTGGCCTTTGATAGATTTTCTTTCGACATATTCAATGTCAAATTTACTTAAGAGCATGACCCATTTAGCTAATCTACCTGTGAGGGAAGCTTTTCTTAGTAGGTATTTTAGTGGATCGATCTTAGCTACCAAATGTGTGGTATGTGCCAACATATAATGTCTCAGTTTCTATGACTCAAAGATCATAGCTAGAAAAGCTTTCTCAATCATAGAATAATTCTTTTCATATGCCACCAATGTCTTACTGATATAGTATATAGCTCTTTCCTTTTTGTTCTCATCATGTTGTGCAAGCAATGCCCCTAGTGATGTATCTGTAGTAGAGACATATAAGATCAATGGATTCCCTTGAATAGGAGGCATCAAGATAGGAGGATTTGATAGATACTTCTTGATATGGTTAAAGTTATTCTCGCATTCTTTGTTCCATGCAAAGGTCACACCTTTATGTAATGTTTTTGTAAAAGGTTGTGATATGTCTGCTAGCTATGATATGAATCTTCTGATAGATTGAACTCTCCCTTGCAATGTCCTCATTTGACTGATGTTCATCAGGGGTTGCATTTCCATTATAGCCTTTACTTTAGCTGGATCAACTTCAATGCCCTTCTTTGAAACTATGTAACCTAAGAGTTTTCCAAAAGTGACACCAAAAGCACACTTCTTAGGATTTAACCTGAGACTAAATTTTTCCATTCTGTCTAGTATCTTGCTTAAGTCATTTAGATGTTCAGCTCTAATCATAGATTTTTCTAAAGTATCATCCACATAATCCTCCATAGTCCTATGCATCATATCATGAAAAATAGATGTCATGGCTCTTTGATATGTAGTACCAGCATTTTTAAGCCCAAATGGTAGGACATTCCAACAGAAGGTGCCCCATGCACATGTGAAAGTAGTTTTCCCTTGATCCTCTAGAGCAATTTTAATTTTATTGTATCCCGAAAAACCATCCATTAAAGAATACATCTCAAAACCCATAGTCATGTCCACTATCATATTAATGTTAGGTAGTGGAAAATCATCCTTAGGGCATGCTCTATTTACATCTCTAAAGTCTGTGCACACTGTGATTAATTTATCTGGTTTTTAAATAGGGACAATATTAGAGATCCATTCTGCATAATCAATAACTCGAATGAATCCAGCTTTCAGTAGTTTCTCTAATTCAACTTTTACCAAGAGTGCAACATGAGGATGCATCTTTCTCAATTTTTGTTTCACTGTTTTTACTCCAGGAGCAATAGATAGATGGTGCATTATAAGATCAAGATTGAACCCTAGCATATTTGAATATTTCCATGCAAATTTGATCTTCTTTTCCATGAGGAATGTTGTAAATCTTTTCTTTTCTTTTTCTGATAAAGATTGTGCTACGTGAATCAACTGTGGTTCTTCTACAGTTCCCAAATTGATAGATTGAGTGGGCTCAATTAGAACTGGAGATCTATCCTATAAATGACTTGGAAGGACATCAAATATCTCATCCTTAAGCACCTCAAAGAGGTTTTCACCTTTGGATACATCTTTTATTTTTACTTTTGTAGGTTCTAAGACTGCCACAAAGTGGTTTTCATCCTCAGAACTCCTTTTCTTTTTATTCTTATTCTTATTTTTCTGACTAAGATAGTGGATGTCCAAATCCATCATGCTAACGCTTAGTTCACTAATGGAAGTCTTGATAGGCTCAATTGCATTGAGGTAACAAGCAAGGACATAGTCATTCGGGAAGGTATAAATACCATGGCTTGGATTTGTGGAGGTTTGGTCAATAAGGTCTGGATATTGGATAGTCAAAGTGGTAAAAGATTGGGAAAGAGTGTTTACGGATATGGATCTATCATCATTGGTCCTAACCCAATGCTCAAGTTCAAAGGTGACATTACAACTTAAGACATTCAATTCGTGAATAGGCTCATTGTGGAAGTCCACTTTAGCCATCGGTGGATCAAACTCGATAAGTTCATCATTACGCTCTAGACTTACGTCTGGTTTAGGTGCATATTGTTGAATAACATCAACATGTTTTTCTATGATAAACTCATCTTCCTCTAGAATGGCTCCCCATTCATAGTCATTAGATTCTTCATCTATGCCTCTAGGAAATCTAAGAACATGAGTAAAGTCAGTATGAATACCCCAAGAAGGGTTACCCTCAAATTATGATTTGAATTCATACTCATGGGAATTTGTTTCAGAATAACTACCACTTTCTTCTTTTTTTGTTTGATTGTCCTCAAGATGAGCTGGTTCTTGTGGTGCAACTGTCTCTTGCTCTATAGTAGGTTCTTGTGTTTCTACCACATTAATTCTTTTGATTGGATCATCTTCAGCTTCAAGAAGATCTTTGATTTCTTTAGGAAAGCATTCATAGGGAATGAGCTCTGAGCTATCTAAATCACTATCTGATGGTTCAGTTTATTCCTTCTTAAGAAGGGGTTCTCCTGGTACGATCTTCTCTATGACATGAGAACAATTATGTTTGAGGTGGAAGGGTTTCTTTTTAAAGCCTAAGCCAATAATATCTTTTTTTTCCCTACCTGTATGTGGAATAGGTTCTATAAGACCTTTTCCTCTGACTCCTAGAGGTCCTTTACCTAGATATCCCATCTTAGCTATCAATTTATCACCTGGACCATATGACTTAGAAGAGATTTTGGATAATGTAGAGTCACTAGGTTGAACAACTTGAGATTCTTGTTCATCCTTGTATAGCCATGCAAGCACAGCTTCATCTTCTTCAAATTCTTTCTTGAAGACTTGTTATACCACAAAATTCCTTTTATATGCCTCAAGAGGTTCTTTAGATTCTGGTTTAGACTATTTTAAAGACTTCCCATAAGACTTAGGTGAGATAGGGAGAGATGTCAAAGATAAGACTGGCTCTATAGTATATTCTCCCATACCATTTTCTTTGATATTGACCTCTTTTGCAATGTCTTCCATTTTAGATGTGGATGATTCTTCTATTGGCATAATAGATGTATACACCTAAAAATGGTCATCTAGACTATTCTCCCCTTGCTAGCATTATTTGCTAAAATTATCAATTGCCTATTCTTGATCAAATCCTAGTTCTATCATTTATTCGATTATTTTCTATGGGCTAACCATCTTATCCTAAGTCTTTATTTAATTAAAATGAGTTTTCTCCTCTTTTAATTAAATAAAAAGCCCCCCACTTTTCCTCTTATCCTAAGTTGCACAAATAAAGCATTATTCCTATTTTATAAAAAGGGAAAAAGCACTTTTTGTCTCATATGGGCACAAAAGTCAACTCTTATTTTCTCATTGGAGAATATTTGTGCTCATGGATTTCTCCTCTTTGATGCTCCACCCTTGATTAAATCTTTTGCCTCTTAATATCTATGGTCCATTCTTTCTCATTTCTTATAAAAGAAGAGCTCTCTTCCTCATTTGCATAATCAATCTTTTTATGCTAATGTTATGCTGCAGGTTTTCTAGGTCACCTTGGAGCTTTTGAACATTTGGAGCATTCTTGGCTTTTGCATCTACATTGTATTATAGTTTCATTTATCATGGCATTCATAGCTTCATATTTAGCTTAGTTTCCCTTGTGCTTTAGATTAATTCATCTAGCTAAACTAGGAGGCTTTGTAATACTTGTTCTTTCATTTCCATAGTTTAGCTTGCATATTCATCTTAATCTAGCTTGCATTGCATTTCATTTGATTCTTGAGGATATTGGCATTCTTGCCCTTGTCTTCATTTGAATCTCCCATTGCATGGTTTACTAGCAAGGTTATTGGCTTAATAGCTCTAGCTAAGAGCATTCTTAAAACCCTTGCACTCCATGCCTAGGGAGCTCTAAATCGATTTATCAAGGTTTCCAATCCATGGATTCTCTTGGAAGAAATGATTTAGAGAAGTGCACATCTTAGTGTGTACAATGAAAGATTCTCTGTTATTAGGCACAAGTTTATCCGCACTTTCCTTCAATGTGTTGCAAGTGGTGGATATGTCCACTGGAATAGTGACCTCCACTCCATAAGGAAATTTCAAACATTGGTGGAATGTAGAAGGAATAGCTTTCATTTCATGTCTCTATGGTCTCCCTAGAAGAATGTTGTAAGCCAAAGGTAGATCAAGAACTCTCTAATAACTGGACCTGCTCTAATAGGTAAGACAATGGTGCCTTTAGAAGATCTTTCTTGTTCATCATAGGCTTTTATAGTTATTTTCTTTCTAGGATCAATAGCCAATTCTGAAAATCCCAATTGTGTAACCAAGCTATAAGAACAAATGTTTAGGCTAGCGCCCCCATCTATCAACACACATTTGACTCTACAGTTCTAGATCAAGACTTCTATATGCAAGGGTTGGTTATGTAGATGACTCAAGGAGTTGTCATCTTCCTCTAAAAATGAAATGTACTATAGAGATGTAAGATGTCCAACCATCATCTAGAACCTGTCTAAATCAAGGTCATTAGGAACATTGGATCCAAGCAGAGCTTTGTCTAGAATAGCTCTATGAGCTAGCGATAACCAAAGCAATTCAAACATGGAGATTTTTACATTAGTGTGTTGGAGTTGTTGAACAATGCTATAAGATGTTGGCCTCGTATCTTTAGGATTGGAAAATTTAGAAGTAGCCTTCTATTTGGAAGCAAAAGAAAGATTGAAGTGCGTCTTAGGGACATTTGATGAATTTGGGATTGGTCCATTCAAATGTGCCTGAGCCTATTATTGAGTCACTGCATTAGTTGAAGTATGATCTCTATCTCTTCGCACAATTGTGATGACATTGCAATGCTCAAAGAGATAGGGTTCAACCATATTGATAACAACATTATTTCCAGGGTAAGCATAATTGACCTTTGCCCCCATATTAGGCTGAGAAGATGAAACTTCCTGACCATGTTTCAGAAATGGTTCTGTGAATGTTGTATGATCATTATTGCTCTTATGATTGTCAATCATGATGTCTCCCTTATCAATTAGATCTTGAATAGTATGTTTCAAGCGTAAGAAGTTATTAGTTTTGTGACCTTTACCCTGATGGAAATCACATAATTCATTCTCTCTCCACCATTTCAGCTTAGGGTCAGGATCAAATTGTTGGATCTTAGGCAAAGGGATGATGTTATTAGCCAACAGAGTTCTCATAGATGATTCTAAAGATTCTCCAAGAGGAGTGAAATTTCATTTATTATCAGCAGACCAAGATTTGTATTCTAGCTTCTTTTGAGATGGTTCAAACACCTTTTGCTTTGAAGCTTTGATGGATTGGGTACCAATAGTTAGATTGAAAGATGGTGCCTTTGATGGGGCATGGATAGTATCAAAAACACCATCTGTGATGATTCCCTTATTCTTGTTCCAGTTTTTGTTATTGTCTTTAGAACTGGATCTTGATTTGTACTTGTCCTTTTGAAGTGTGATGTCTCTTTTTTTCACAAGTACCTTTTCAATTTTGATTGCATTGTCTACCATCTTATCAAAAGATGGATGATCTTGCATTTGTAAAGGGTAGTTGATCACTACAACAAGATTATTAATGAAGATTTCTAGTTTCTCAGTTTCTAGAATAGGCCTAGCATATAGAGTGAATTTCTTCCTCCATCTTTTGAGGAATGTCAGGAATGGTTCTCTTGGATATTGTTTGAGATTACAAATATCGATCATAGTGACTGGATGCTGAATGTTGTAGGAGTATTGTTGATAGAACAATTTGATCAACTCCTCAAAAATTTTGATATTAGAAGGCAATCTAGAGAACCAATGAATGGCTACTCCTCCCAAAGATCAAGGAAAGAGATGCATCAGATAAGTTGGTTCATGCATGAACTCCATAGATTGTGTACAGAATTCTCTGACATGATCTTGAGGATCAGAGTGTCCATCATAGTTATCATATTTAGCAATCTCCACTCTTTTTGGGAATGGTGGCATGTACAAGTCTTTGTCAAATGGAAAAGGACATAGGGCCTCCATGGAGAACTCTTTGGGTTCCTTTTCTTTCTCAAGTTTATTAAGTTTGACTTGCATGGCATGCATTTGTTTCATCATAGCTAAAATAGGAGTTTCTTCCTCATGCGTAATGATATCTTCAACATTGAAGTTAGGAGGAAGTTTAGCTCCTTGATGAGCCAATTGTAAAAAGTATGCTTCTCTATCTTCTTTCAAGAAGTGCTTCATCATTCTTTTGAAGTTATCATCATTCTGATATTGGGCAATTTCTTTAGGTGTGGGTTCCTGGTATGCACCATGTTGAGATTGACCCCTTTGAGAGCCAAAGTTTGTCCCTACTTGAGACATGGTAGGAGTTTTATGACTCCCTGGGATAGATCAAGGAGGAGTTTGTTGAGTACCTCTGTGAGTAGATGGAGGGGGTATATAACTAGTCTTCAATTGAAAATTGCCAAGACCATCATCTTCGTAAAGACTAGAATTGTAAAGTTACTCAAGAGCTGGAGCCTAGAGAGTGGTGATAGGTAAGGTATGGGATACTTCTCCATATTTCTTGTGAGAGGAAGCTCTCATTTCCACCATTAACCTTGGGTCAAACAAAAGAATAAGATGGAGACAACTGAAGAATGATCTGATTCAAGAAGATCAAATGATGCAACCTTGTCAAGGTTTGACTGATTGAAGCTTAGATTAGACTTAGATGAAGGATACTATGTCCTGGATGTATGGGTAGATGCCCAAAAGATAGTAGACACAAGTTCACAACACTTAGCCATTTTGATAGTTGATTGAAGATTGATAGTTATGACAAGGTTTTGACATAAGATGACAAAGACTCAAATAGATTAAATAGAAGGTTGAATCGGATGCAAAAGGAAACTTTAGGAAAATGATTGGATTCTCAGTAGTTGTTTCTCTATTCCTAACACAATGATTTGTTTGACAGATTCTGGAAATAGGCTAAAAAAGCTGGGTATCTGACAATTCTGACAACTTTCTAGCAATTTTTCAAAATTTTTGAAATGACTTTCTATAGGTTCATACGACACTGGGTATGGCATGAAATGACAATTGACAAAATCATATGATAAATGAAAAACTCGCATGACAGTTGATAGTAGGGAATTTGACTTTTCTGAATTGACTGGTAGCAAGACTCATATGACAATATACCAGCTACCATACGACAATCTGGGGGTTCCAAAATGACAATAGCCAAAAGTCGTATGACTTTCTAACTTTAAAAGATGACTTTTGACTACAAAAAGATGTTTGACATTAGATTTTGTAATTTTTGAGGTTTTTAGTTTCAAATTGTTTACAAAATTATCTATCTAGATTTAAAGATTGTACCAGATTTATTCATTCTTAGTAACTAGATAGATAAACACGCACGTAAAACAACAAGCAAGTGATTTCAAGCACATTCAAAAACAATGAATAGGGGACAAAGAAACCTTGTGCATGAACAATCAAGTGACTAAATGTGCTAATTCTTAAGAGTGCTAATTGTCTATGTTCCAAAAAGTTTTGCAATAATGCACATATTCCTAGAAAATGAAAAGTTTGGCCTCACTAGGGTTTTTAGTAATGGTCTGACTCTGTAACTTTTATGATCTCAAGAGGGAAAACTCCAATCTAGGTGCACCGGGGTTTTGACACAGTCTGAGAACTCAATCTTTAGGATCTGCTAGGGAGATCTGACAGCCCAACAAGAGACCACACCTGTGAAGATTTCCTCCACAAGGACATTTATATAGCGGTTGTCACTACCATGATGAAAATGGCTATTACCACTTGAGGTTCCATCAACGTGGTTGACCCAATTAAGGGAATGTCCACTATGGTTAAACCTCTCTAAAGGTGACTCAAAAAAGATACCACATGGAGACTGGTTCTAGATTCAAGGATCTGAGTTTCTAATACTACCCAAAAAGGGAGTAGAGCATAGTCCTCTAGCCTTTTCACTTTTAACCAAAACAAAGCAGACAGATTAATCTGACATGCTAAGACCAAGATTATCTCACAAAGATCTATGATATCAACCACTTATGATCTATCAACCTCTCCAGAGAGAGAATGTATCAATTAGAAGCTGAAGATGCACAAATATAGTAGAACGTGATACTCTCTCAGTAACCTCCCTACCTACAAGGGTTCCTTCATTGAGAAGAGTTTTGCTGGAAACCCACTCTCTCAAGAACCATGAATAGTGTTCATAGGGCCTATTTACTATGTGTAACAGATATGTAGAAAGCAAATCTATGTTCATTTTTATAGCCAAAATGAAGTCTATGATATGAAAGCAATAAAAGTCAAATGAGCTTGACACGTGAGGGTTCATTTTAGCCCAAATTGAAATGTTATCAGCTGAGAAGATTAGCTAGATTCCTCACAATGCGCTTAGTAGATTTTTACCTTTTTTTAATCAATTCTTATGCTTTTCCCAATCTAAATCAACATAAATCAATAAAAAAAAACAAATTTTAATTGTTAATGTTAGCTGTTAGTCCAAATCTGGAAAAAAAATCTGGAAAACTGCCTGAAAAAGTGAAACGACAATCAAAACCTAGCACTGAAACTCATATGACAGTGGGTCACCTCCCAGATGACAGTCCAAAAACTCGTATGACAATGGGTATCAGATCATATGACAATAGAGTCTCCAAATGACAGTGGGTTTCTGATGATACAATCCTTGATCAAATCAACTGTCGTATGACATTGGTTATCTCCTAGTACAAGTTTTTGACAAAACTCGTATGACAAGTGTATGGACATAAATTAAAAATCACAACTTGGAATAGAAAATGACAAGAAGATGATAGAAATTGATAGAAATTGAATGGAAACCTATTTCAGTGCCCCACGATGGGCACCAAAAATGTGTGTGAATTTTGTACCTAGCTGTGGACACAACACTTCAGTAAAACATTAGAGGTTAGTAGAAATCAAAATCATGCAATGAAATGGAAACTAATCTAACCAGGTGATTTACTGCCTTTTAGTAGGTGTGAGTATGATATTCTCAGATTGGACTGAGATCAGTGACCTTGATGACACCTAAATGAAGGATTTGAATGCAGAATCTAGATATGAGATGAATGCAAATTAATCTATATTTTTGAATTTTCTATGCAATAAAATGAAATAAAACTAATATAAATCTACTCTATATGAAAAACTGATATGACATGCAATTGATCTAAACAGTGATATGCTAAATGATATGAATGCTCAAAATAATGAAAATCTCACAACAACTTTGATTCGCAAAGATGGATTGTTCGATCACCAATTCGCCAGCGTGAGGATGCAATTCAAGGATCTATCGATATGAAGAGCTGAAGCCTTAATTTATAGAAATCCAAGACTTTGGAGGTGCATGGAAAAAGCCATAAATCACTCTTGATAAACTCAGGTTGATTTTTAAGTTATCAAGAATTTAGAGATAGATTAACTCACAAAATCATGCAAAAGCAGAGTTTTAATTTTAAATCAGAAGTTGAGATCAGCTTTTTAACTCAAAAGAGAGTTGAGTTTATTTTTAAAACAACTTGAATTGATTTTCTGATTTAAAGTTTAACTACTTTTTTGGATGTGCATAATTAATTATGAATTAATTAAATAAATAAAGTGATTTATCCTCAACTTAACTGATTTTAAAAATAAAACAATTGATTTATGGGTTAATCAATTATTAAATCAAACTTTTATTCAAAAACTATATCATTAATTTTGACAATTGACATTAATTAATTAAATAAGAATTTAATCAATTAGTCATAGGATAATTTGATTTATTGTCAGAATTAAATAATACAATTTAGGAATAAATATAATTAAATCCAATTAAATAATTAAGTGGCAATATTAAATCTAATTAATTAAATATTTAGAATATTCAATTAATCAAACTTTAGGATAAATGCAATTTATCACCAAATAATCATTAAATTAAAGATAATTAGGATAAATAGGAATATGGAATATTCCTCGATGTAGAATTTATGATAATCAATTAGGATTCAATGATGTTTAGATGTGCCTTAGGTTAGGACTTCGATGTCGATTTCATTCGATTTGTAGATGTAGGAGGTTAATGAACCTATAGCCCATTTTTGGGGTATTACAGGCTCTAGTTCAATGGTGTGCTAAGAAAGGGATGGATTAAAACCTTTAAGGTCTTTATATTGCCATGCAAATACATCACTAAATTCCTTAAATAATTGGGTGTAAACCTTTTTTTCCAAATTAGTATTTACTTTTCCAAATTGTAAGTTTTTACCTGGTTCCAACTCTAATTCAACACAATGTTCTTGTTGAACTACCAGGCCATCTTTGTTGTTTCTAACTTGATCATCCTTGTTGAAGAAAACCTCTAAGGTGACAAGACCCATAGGCATCTTATTAGGTTTGAGTTGTATCACTTGATCACCATAGCTCTGCAATAATCTATCTTGGTTATGTTCTAAGAAGACATCCTCTTCAAACAAGAACTGCAGAATTTGCTCATTATTGTTAAACACTTGCCAATTGACATTGTTATCAGGAATAGAGGGTCTGAAAATCACTTTAATGTGCTACTGGTCCCTTTCTTTTGAAACACTATGAGGAATGTCATACTAAGATCTAACAACAGCTAACCTGACTGCATTTTGATTTAGCTTCCTAGGGATGGCAACAATATTCAAAGCATGGAAATCTTCAATTGTATCCCAAACTCTATGGTTGTATGCTTTCATGGTTTCATTTTTTGTTGCACTTATCCCTCTCACTTGGCTGACTACTAACTCACTGTCACCATTAAATTTTAGGGCTTTGAGCCCTCTCTTCCTAGCCCACTCCATTCCATTCACTAGACTTTCATACTCTGCAGTGTTGCTAGTGCAGGAGAAATTGAATCTGAAAGCTGTATAGTATCTTTCTCCTTTTGGGGACACTAGCATAGCACCACCACTAGAATCATGTCTACTTCTAGCTCCATCAAAAACCAATTCCCAAACCTTATTACTCTGATTTTTTGAATCAGTGTCCTCTTTGAGAAGGTTTGGCTCTATGGATCCACTTTCTTGTATCAAATAGCTTCCCAAACCAGCATCCCAAATAATATTTTCTTGGGCCTCTGAAGCCTTTTTTGATTCTAGTTCATCTAGTAAAATATTAGGGATATTTTCTATCTTAGTGTTTGCTTCTATGATAATTGGGAAGTCATTGCTATCAAGTGCAAGGTAGTTTGTATTGATCACATTGTACATATATGGTTCTATATGGTGTGCTACCAATTATTCAGATTTAATGGTGACCTTGGTACCATATCTTGTGTGGAAGAGCATGTGAGACCAGTCAGAAGAAAGGTAGCCTCCTATCTTGGCTGTAAACTCCATTGACAGACATATGGAAAATAAAGCAGGGAGATCTATGATATATATATCAAGTAGGATGGAGAAATCAGGACTTGCATGGAGGATTAGACTGGTATCCTTGGCTACACCTACTATATTGACTAAGGATCCATCAAGTTGTGTAACCCTTTTTTGGAAGGGTTCATATTTAAGTCCTAATTGGTCAGCCACCTTTTTGGGCATTACAGTACTAGTAGCTCCACTATCTACCATACAGTTATGAACTAAGGATTTCCCAGTAATTAAAGATACATAAAAGGGAGGTGGTTTTAAGTTCCTACCTTGAATGGTATTTTCTTTGGGGCCACTATTTGGAGCCTACTTTTCTAGATCAGTGTTGTCCAACACTGGCTTTGTGGTATCATTTGTAGGCTGGGGAGCAGTCACTTCAGTCATGGCTTTCTTCAAAATCTCAGGTTGTCCTGGAATAGCCAAAGAGTCCCACATAGACATTGTAACATTCACCTTCTTCATATTGTCTACAATGTTAAAAGGTGTCACAGTGTGTACTCTTTGTTGTGCTTTTACTATGATAGGCTCCATCGAAGCCTTCATCAATATGGCAGGAGTAGATGGTTGCAGTGATTCTTTAGATGTAGTGGCTTTAATCCTAGAATCTACTCGCTCCATGTCTTGGGATCTTTTCCTTGACCTTGTGTTGGTAGCAATGGAAGATTCACCACTGACTCCATTGAAGTCTTGCTGTTCCCAATTGAAAAGAGTAGTCTCATTATTATGTTCTTCTTGCTAAGGAATTGATCCACTAGAAGAGGCCTCTGATTGGGCATGTGAGGCATTCTAAACCATTGGAGCTTGGTTCATCCATCCATTTGAACATGTAGCCTAATTATGAGGCTGATTACAAGGAAAGAACCATTCATTGTCCAAAGCTAGATTGTTTTGGCTAGGGACCATATCTCTGACTGGATTTGCAAAATTAAGAGGTGTAGGGTTGTATGGTTGGGATGGTCTTTGATTAAAATTTTGCCTTTGTCCCTAAGAACCTCCTTGTTATGGTGGCCTAATCTGTTGATAAGACTGTCCCTGATTCTGATATTGTTGATTGGGACCTTGACCCTATGGCTAAAAGGTGGTCTGATTCCTTTCCCTTGCCTCTTTAGGTTTTTCACCTCCTTAGTTAAAGTCTGCAGCAGATTTGTCATTTCTTGCTGACTATTTTGTTGACTATTTTTTATTTCTTGCAGTTCTAGAGAGAAACTTGCCTTTAACTCCTCACCACTAGTACTAGCCTGAGGTGCTAAGATGGTGGGAATAGGGGTAAAAGGAGGTAATTGTAGAGGTGCAATAGGCTGAAGGTTTGGAAAGATGGGCATGGGTGGCCTTCTTGCTATCATGCCTGCCTAGATTAAATAATTTTAAGCCCTGACAGCTATGTCAAAAGCTTGGGGTAAAGAGGTACCCCCCATAGATTGGATCATGATAGAGATCTGATTATTCAAGCTTTGCAAGAAGTATAAGAAAGCATGATCAGTTGGTGGCCTCACTGAGACTGTAATTCTATTCCATGTCTTGAGAAATCTGTTATTATAGTCTGTCATTTTCTCTTGAGGATCTCTCTTTATGGTTGTTAACTGCTCAACCAAGGATAGGTTGTCTAATTTATCTTCAAAGTGTTTACTCAATGCATCCCCTAATCCATCACATGAATTAATAGAACCAACAACTAGGGTTCTAAACCACTCAAGAGCCTTACCTTTGAGAGAGGCTACCAACAACTTAGTAGCCACATCCTCCTGAGTTATATTATGTATATTGTAGATAGTAGTCACATCTCTTATGCATTCAAAAGCTATTGTTTGTCCTTCACCTATGAAATCAGGTAAGCTCTTCAATGCCACTAGGGGCACATCATGATGTTGGGCAAAGTTCAATGGACTTCCTTGGTTGAAAGGTGCAAAGGAAAACTGCCTAGCCATTGCAGGAATTGAAATTTGCTGAGTAGCAGCTAAATGAGTTGTATTTGATGTTGGATTTGAATCCTCCTCTAAATCCCTAGTTAGAGATCTTCCTCTTCTTCTGAGATGAAAGGGAAAATGTCTCCATTCTGAAGTATCAGGTGGTGTAGACCATACTCTTCTTATAGGGGATGCTCTTTGAGACAACCTTCCTCTATATTTTCTCTTTGAGGGAAGCTCTGAGAATTCAGTGGGCTTTGAGCTCCTTGTCTCTATTTTTCTCATAAACTTTGAACAGGGCTCCTGAATCTTACAATAGTGGAGTCACCAGATATACTTGATAGGAAGAAACCTCTGAAAGGTCTATATTATGCAATCAGTATATCAGAGATAGCATAATATTTTAAAGATAAACTTCTTTCTATGTGCCACCAGGTGTGCCAGAAATGTTATGCCCAGGGTGGGATGTCTTTTGAGTTTGAATTTTATCTTTGTGGTCCCACCGGGCATGCTAGAAATGTTATACACTAAGTTTGCACCCTTGTTTCAAGCTCTCTTGGTCTTGATAACCTAGTGTAACTTTGGGATCATCTCCAGGTTGTGGGACCTTTGCTAACCAAGATGAAACCTCTAGGTTCTAGGTTGGTTCCTCTTGGATAATCACCTTAACTTTCTTCTTAACAGGAAAGTAAAACTTTGAGGAAAAAGGGATAGAAGGAATATTGAAAGGGAAATAACTAAAAGAAAATTACCTACTAGGTGATACATTAAAAAGACATGAACATAATATATTGACCAAATTAGCATGAAAGCTCTCAGATCTAATAGAACATAATCTTCCTAAATAGGCTTGCATCAATGTTTCACAAAGGGGTCTGAACAAAAGACACAGACTGTGACTTGCAAGCAAGCAATCTCTTCAGAAAAAGGGCACAGGAATGAGACAGAATGACAGGGGGTTGAAGTATACCCACAAACTCATTCAAATCAAATCAGACACAATAGTACACAAATAAGCTGAAAGAAAGAAGGGCTCTGGAACTCCAAGATTTCTTTAACAAAGTTGGTATATCATATTCAATAAGAGAAAAATTAGACAAGAAAGCATAGGAACAGAAAGAATGTAACAAAATGCCTTTGCAATACCTAAGCATCAATGAAAGATTACAGATTGTAGAAGCCAGAGGGAAAAAAGAATGCTATAGATAGCTCCTAAGAAAGAAAGACTCTCTTTCAGAAAGTAAAACTCTTGAGAAGGTAAACTCAATTGCAAAACAACTTATTAAAACTAATATATACATCTCCTCTATTGCACACAGGCAGGAGCAAAAAATCAATTAGGGTTACATAGATTTTTCATAGAATAATAGAAAACCCTAATTCTGTCATTTTTTATCATAAATGCATCATTGAAATATATTGATCGATCAGATATCCATCCCTACACATAATTCCATCACCATAACTACCTCTGGAAGGTTGGCCGATCCATCTACTTCTCTGCAAGTCAGGTTTTCCATAACTGTTTAGATCAAATATTTGAATTTTAAAATCTTTAAAAGATAACGGTTAGTGAAGGCATGACATCTATATCTATGGTTGAGAATCAAATATGATCCAATTTTAAAACATGGCCGTAGATGTTTTTAATTTACCCAGGCACCATCTTGGACTTTAACCTTAACTCTGCATTTAAACTTAGGTTCTCTTTTTATATTGAGTGATAACCTGACTAAGCTTACAAACCTGGGCCCATCTTGCCACTTGTCATCATACCACTAGCCTTTGACTGACATGCACCTTGAACCTATGGCTATACTTAACTTTTCATCAGACGGTTGTCACATAGCCGTGAAGACTATCTCTCGAGCATTTTTTCTTGGTGGTAATGAGACAATCATCGATCTTGATCAAATTTTAACTTGTTTGGATATCAAAAACCCTAGCCCCACTAACAAATTTCCACATCACAAGCCCACAACCAATTATAAGTAGACACCTTAGCAATATCTGATAGTGGACCCACTACACAACCAGCTTAAATTAGACAGTGGTCGCATGATCACAAAGGGGAAGAATATTCCTTATGATCAAGTGACAACTGTAGATCCCTCTGCACTATCATCACCTAAAAAATTTGGGCCCACTGACATGTCCTTGTCACCATCTAGCTTGGCCAATCAGAAATGAGCACCACCTACAACACTTGACATCGGCCCCATCATGACATTAGATTCCTTCATTTGGAAGATCAAACGGTTGTCGTAATGCCAAGAAGATTAACCCTCGAGAACCTTTTCCTTGTGGCATCATGACAATCATTTATCTCAACCAAACTTTAACTTGTCGAATGACCTAACCACCATAAGAAACATAACCGCTCGCCGAACCGCTTAAGGCTAAGGCACAAACTGCTGATGTTGCGTGAACACGTGACTGAAGAAAATATTGGGTCGCTGAATGAAAAGGAAATATTCTATCTGATCAGGAGATAAAGAAATAAAGGAAGTCATAGGATCGAGAAACAAAAAAGAATATTTGTTTGAGCTTTAGAGATCTCACCACCAGCCAATCATGAAAAAGTGCACATGAGAATATAGCGACTTAAGTGACCAAAAAAGGTAATGGCAAAATAAAACCAGTCATAGGGTTTTTTACCTCCAACGGTCATATTTTTTCAAATTTAATGGCTATCAGACTAGAGATATAACAATTTGTAGAGACTAGAGGAAGAGGCATAGAACCATAAAAATTGTCAAGGTTCTCAATAGGGCTTAAAAAATGAAGATTTCTGGATAGAGCCCAGCCTGTTGGCCAAAATTGTATGGAACAGCAAATTTGGTTAATAGTACCACATAGTGAATATCAAAAACAAAACAAATAAAGAGAGATCAAACACTTCACATAATATATGTTGTTTTATAATATTTTATTAAGACTAAATATATTATTTATGAGCTCACTGTTTGAGCACCTCATGTCCCTATTTGATTGGTTGGTGCTTTGTTTGTTATATTGATGCTATTAGATCAAATAGGGACATTAGTAATAAAATAATACACTTACTATTTTGAATTTGAGCTCATAAAGATTAAGATATCCTACTATTTTGAATTTCTATGTGCTTTGAGCCAATGAAATTTTTATCATTATGATGAAGTAATAATGCATTAAATGTCTTACTGATGTCCCTATTTGATTGGATGGTGCTATGTTTGTTATATTGATTCTATCAAAATATAATGGAAGTGGTGATGCATGTACAGCCTCAACAACATCATAGCATTGATCCAATAACAAAAAATACATTACAAATGCCAAGCTCACGGTCTTGATGAAATAAACAGTGTATAAAACAATGTATGGTGCACAACAACAACAAGCATGCAATGACAACAATAACATTACATGATGCCTGACCTCAAATTCAAAATAGTAAGTGTATTCATGTATGATCTAATAGAAGCTACCTCATTGATCATTACCTTTCACTCCTCCATCATTATAGAAGATATAATTACCTACAACTACCTTATCATGTATTTTTTATGAGCTCACTGTTTGAGCACCTCATGTCCCTATTTGATTTTCTGGTGCTCAAACAGTGAGCTCATAAATAATGCATGATGCCCTAGGTTGCATCTCACAACCCATGAAGACATTTCCTCATGAAATGATCATAAACAGGGAGTACCACATAGTGAATACCAACAACAAAACAAATAAAGAGAGATCAAACACTTCACACAATATATGTTGTTTTATAAGATTTTATTAAGACTAAATATATTATTTTATGAGCTCACTGTTTGAGCACCTCATGTCCCTATTTGATTGGTCGGAGCTCTATTTTTTATATTGATGCTATTAGATCAAATAGGGACATATAATTCAATATCAATCTATCATATATCCATTCCATTCCTACAAAGCCTTTGGTAGAATCTGTTAGAAAATGAGAAGCTATGAGAAGGTGACGTGAAGCTAATGAAAGGAGGCATCTCCAATTTGTTTTGCAGATATACACATTAAGGATCATGTCAGATAATACAAAGGAATTCGATCAAAATAGGGAGACAATCACTAGATTATTGTCTAACTTTCAAAGAGAAGGCAATGAAAAATGTTATTATCCTTGCAAGAGTTGTAACGACTTAAAGACAAAAAGAATCAAAATCAAAATAGAAAAGAGACATTATAGGGAGAATGGTCACATTGAAGGGGGGTTTGATTATCATCATTTTTATATAGGTTGATCTCCCTAGTGTGAATATAGAGGAACATGGAGGTGTGAGTATTGAAGTTGAAGATCATGATCCCATGGAAGATGATGATCATGCGCCATAAAACACATTTGAAGATGATGGTATGAATACACTGATCATTGACACATTTGGTACTAGTGGTGCTGCTACTATTGATGATGATGATGATTATGATGAGGATGACATTGATGATGTCCATGATATACCTCTACTTGAGAAGGTAGACATGACCCTTTACGAAGGCTCCCAATCTACTCTTCTCTCTTGCTATATTGTTGTTGGTGAATTTGATGGTTATGAATGGTTTATCCAACATAGAAATGTCATGTATGCTAAAGTTTGTCATATATATCATTATAGTCTATAAAAGGTGAAACATGTACCATTAAGATTGTTTATAGTAACAACTTATATTATTTTTTTCAAATTGATAGGTGACTTTCTGTTACCACCATCAAATGTTCTCCCTCACTCATACCGATAATTATGTGCCACTATGAAACATATTGGAATGGAGTATCAAACAATAGATGCTTGTCCCAAAGATCATATTATTTATTATAAAGAACATGAAAATGAAACAGAATGCCCTGAATGCCATATGAGTAGATATCAAGATGATCAAATGACAAAAAAGGTGCCTCACAAGGTTCCTCATCACATCCCCATTATTCCACGTCAGAAATGATTATTCAGGTGCAATAGCTTGGCACAATTTATGGATTACCATGCATGTGGTAGGAGTCAAGATGACATTATTCAAATGTCTATGGATGGTTCATCATTTATGGACATAGAGGAAAATTGGCCACACTTTAAAGAAGAACCTCAAAATCTCAAGCTTTCTCTGGCATCAGATGGTGTCAATCCACATGGAGAGATGAGATCTATTTGCTCAGTGTGGCCTATTTTTGTTATAAACAATAACCTTCCTCCATGGATGTCAATAAAGAGGGAGCACATTATATTGGCAATGATTGATCTAGGTATCTTATTATTTTATAGTTATCTACATGTAATTATAGGTCTTGGAGTGAAATGGCCACAATAATTATCTAATGTTGTTAATTCAACTAGGTAAGTACCAAGTGAAAGATATGAATATATATATTGCGCCTCTTATCGATGAGTTGTTGGTGTTATGGAATAGTTTCACTATGTATGACATCTCTAGACCAATTGGACAAAGACAATTTTAATTTCATGCAATACTTGTGTGGACAATTCATGATGCTCCAAGGTTGACACATTTCTGTGGTATGTTATGGTGAATTCTAGTTGTACGCGATAATTCAAATTCTAAAAATATACATATTTAACCCAATTGTATCATTATCTTGTAGGTTTTCAAACAAAGGGAAAATTTGCATGTCTAATGTGTGGTCCAAAGATGAAATCTCGTCATTCCAAAAGTTTAAGAGAGCAGGTGTTTGATGAGCATAGGTAGTTCCTCCCCAGAAATCATAAGTATCGAAGTGCAGAAAGACATCTTTTCAATGGAAAAGAAGAGACTACATCAAAGCCCTGAAGAATGACACCTCACTTATGGCAATTGAAATATAATGGAATTTGAGGTAATATCATTCCACCTAATGGTTGATGTTTAAAAATTATATATTTTGATTGTGTTTTGTTGGCTAATTATGTAGTTGATGATCTTGAAGGTCATGAAGGCATCATTGACCAGCTTCCAAAGGGACTAAAATGTTATCCTAGAGAATTTAGTAGGCTGCCCTACTATGAGAAACTACAAATTGTGTATTTATTTGATACTATGCATATTGGAAAGAATGTAACAGAGACACTATGAAAAATATTGGACATAAGGTGTGACAAAGAAAATCTTGGGAAAATTTGTAGTGACATTCATGATTCCAATCATGCAATGAAAAATATCATTGAATCAAATAGCAATGGAGATTGCATTAATGTAAGTGCTCTTCTTTGGTTATTAATAGAGCAACAAAGTAATGCCATAAATAAGTGATCCGAAAAATTTGATTTCCTACAGGATTTGTTGCGGATATAAGAAATCTCATATCAAAGAAAAATAATTTTGGGTCAGGGATGAAAACACATGATTGGCATACCTTCATCAAGTTAAGTCATATTCTTTTGTATTTACAATATATTTTTGTAATTGCATTCAATTTTCATTATAGGAAATGATCAATTGACAATTGTTGCAGTATTTACTACCCCTATCTCTCCTAGAGAACTTCGACAATAATATCAAACAAGTGATATATGATCTTGGAAAATACATGAGGTAAGCAGTGATATTTGTTCAATATATCAAACAAGTAATATATTGCAAAGTCTCATATCTATATATTTATGTCTTGAATCCCTTGTAGGTGGTTGTTATCTAAAGAAATCCATAAAGAAGATATAAAATATTGGAAGAAAATAATTTGTCGATTAATGTGTGAAATGAAAAAGTGTTTACCTCTAGCTTTTTTCAATGCACAAGAACACTACCTCATACACCAAGTTGAAGAGATTGAATTGTGTGGACCTGTACATGCTAGGTCAATGTGGATGGTTTAGAGACACTTAAAATATTTGAAGGGTTTAGTATGACAAAGAGCACTTCCTAAGGGTTCTATGGTTGAGGGATATATGGTATACCAGATGATGGTGTAAGTTACTCAATATCTTCCTAATTTTGTAGCAAAGACCCATATAGATTGTATTTGGGATCTCGAATCAATTAAAATTTTTGAAGGGGAGTACTTGGTGGGAAAAAATAGATTTAAGAAATTAAAAGGTAATAAATTATGAGATGTTACTGTAGTAAATTAATTCTTAATCTTCAACATAAATCTATTGTAAGTCATCTATTTATTTTTGTACATCTGCTAAAGAGTGGGATGCAATACATTTGTTTATTGCAAACAATCAAGATTGGATGATGGTATGGATTGAACAATGTCAACATGATGGTCATACATTAACATGGGAATTCATGTCTTCATTGGTTATACAAGCTCATTGTAATGGAGATCCCAATGTTACACAAAAAGAAATAGATTTAGCATATGGTTTAAGAGATCACCAGGTACTTATAAATTTATTAATTAATCAACCGTATGTCTTTCAACTCATGATGTAATAATTTATACATGTTTGACATTATTGCAGGTGAAACACCACAAGGCTATGTTTTGCAATGGTTATAAATTTTGCATCAAAAGGTTGGATGACGCGAAGAGAACTTGTGATTTTGGGATAAGTGCAGTATTCCAGGTGACTAATATTTCATCTAGAAACAACTTACATCCTCGAGAGTCACAAAATTGATACTATGGTATTTTGGTTGATATACTTTATTGTGACTTTAATTCCTTCAAATTAGTTCTCTTCATTGTGAAATGGTACAGACTACGACTCAATAAAAATGATCTTGATAGAACTATTATTGAACATGACAATGGATTTCCAATAATTAATACAAGGTTGTTTGAGCTAGTTGGAGAAGAGCCCTATGTTCTTCCAAGCCAATGTGAGTAGGTATTTTACTTAGAGGTTCCACATAAACTGGGCTGGTCATTTGTTGTTAAACATGATCCAAGAAGAAGGCCAATAAAGCATAATGTGATGGAAGAAGATATCGAGGAAGATGAAGAAGTGGAAGATGATGTAGATGATGATTACGATCAAGAGCTAGTTGAAGAAGAATATGAAGAAGAAGACGATGATGATGCTGCTACTAATGACGATGATGATGAGGATGGTGATGATGATGATGATGATGCTGATGGTGATGATGATGATGATGACAATAGTGGTGGTGGTGATGTCATCGATGATGACGATCTTGATGATGAGATGGATGAAGAAGAATATCAATGACATGAATTAAATGTACAATTATGCCAGATGTTTGGCATGTTCTAATGATTGTTTTATATGTACTACTCTTATTCACCTTGTTTTATATGTCCTACTTATATATCTTTGATCTTTTGTTAAGAGAAATTTCATTCTAAAAGAGTGTATTTAATCTCTATATGCTTAAACAACCTCACTAGTTAAGACTGTTCTCATTTGTAGTGGCATGACAAGAATCAAATCACTTTAAAGACACCAGTATTTAGACATGCACAAATTAGTGACATGATTAAGAAAATTACCTTTCTTTACAATTTTCTAGGGTATTTTTTTATATCAATGCATTTAATCTAAATACTATCTTATGAGAGTTGCTTCTGCTAATTTTCTATTTCCTTGCACATCAATGATGTTAAATCATAGGGGATTCTCTTTGTTCCCTACAATGGAGTGAGCTAATTTTGAATTGCTTAGTAATTTATTTTTATTGCATGGTTGTCTTTGGTTTGTCATTTTGTTTTGAGTGTCTAGTGATTTAAACCAAAGACTTCGACTTAGCCAAAAAATGTGCAAGTCTACATTAGTATGTTTCTTTTTATTGTAATTATAATTAGTATGAATGAACAAAATAATGACAATGTAATATTTGTGATAATGCAATATTTGTTGAAATAGCATCGATGAGTTCGGTCAATGTGCCTATGTGTCAATGTGGTGTTGGCCCATGCATGTTGAAGATGTCACACACAACAAGTAGTCCTGGGTGTCAATTTTAGGTTTGCCCAAATAAGAAAAAGGTCTGGATACGTAATTATATTTTATGTTTAAAAATAATTTGACAACTAATCATTTTATGAAGAACTAATGTACATTTTGCATTGCAGGGAAATAGTGGATATCAATACTTTCAGTGGGTTGATGAAATGACATTTACATCTACCCCATCTACATCTATACCTGATATAGGAAATGAGTGCAACTTGTGCAAGGCTCGAAAGGTAGCTAGTGCCGCCAAGTTTTCTTCAATGGTGAAAGTAGAAATCATATTTCCGCGATGCCTTCTTTGTGTAGTTTTTGCACTACTTTGTTTGGACCATATGCGTAAATGTGGTTAACAGAGGGCTATTGTAGATACTAATTTTTTTTTTAGAATTTCTAGTAGATACACATAAAGAACATGCACATAAACATGAAAAATGAGAAACATAAATGTAGATATCACAACAGCTAAGAAACATAAATGTAGGCATCATGGTCACAATTTTTTGAAGACACAACATAATTGAATGATATACCCAGATGATGCAACACAACTATCACTCCTCTGGTTCCAAGTTTACACCGCAAGATCCAAAATCCATAGATAAGGAATAAATTTAGAGAGTGGAGGAGGGTCGTAATGACCAAAATAATATAGGGTCCCTATATTATTTTGGTTGTTATGGCCCTCCTCCTTCGCTCTTTAAATTTATTTTTTATCTATGGCTTTTGTTTACTATAGTGTATACTTGGAACTAGAGGAGTAGTTGTGTTGCATCATCTGGGTATACCACTCAATTATGTTGTGTTTCCAAAAAATTGTGACCATGATGCATACATTTATGTTTCTCATCTGTTGTGTCCTAGGACCACTTATGACCCTTTACGACCCTTTACAATCCCTAAGAATACATCTTAGAGGTCTTAAAATGTCATAAAGGGTCATAAGAGGCTCCTAGGAGGGGTCAGATGAGCTTCCACCTTCATGTGGTTGGCCTTGTTAAGTAGAGAATGTTAAACTATTCTCAAAACAAAGAGAAGCTCAATAATTTAAGATCTCAGTCCACATATGACAAATATATATCGATCCATCTTAATGGCTACCAAATCAACAAATCTCTACCAAGAACCTAGTCGCAAAGAAATACCATAGACCACACTGTGAATCCGCTATGAAGAGGCATCTGATGTCTCATAAGTCACATCAAATGACCCACTTTCTATAATCTAAGTCTCTCATCTCGGTTCACCAAGAAGAAGACTGCTCCCAAGTCATCACGGATACCATAGTGATCTATGAATCTCCAATGTGCAAGTTCTGCACGTCATTCTCTTGACATCACATCTAACTCATTTGAAACTATGGAAAAAATGGTAGATGATCCCTATGATCCATCACAACCTGATCTCAACAACAATGCAAAGAGTAGCTTGATTCTGTCTTCAAGCTGATCAATACATAGTCTACTCAAACTCCAAGTCAAGTCACTGCTACACTCCATAGGAACAAAGCACATCCAATTTGGACCAAAGAAGTCAAGAAGTCACTCAAATCATATTTAAATGCAATCAAGTCCACATATATCAGGAGGAATTCATCTCTAATCGTCACACTAGCTTCTTGTGTTGGAGCAGTCATTGTCACAAATCTTGATTTGGTAGGATCCATTCCAAATCCAAGTCTCTAGATTTGACTCAATAATCCATGAGCCACTACCGAATCTACTACAAAGTCATCTGCAAATGATCCATAACCAAATCATGAGTAGGAACCAGATCTGCAAGAACACCATTCTGAATCGATACCAACTTGATTGACTAATATATATATATATATATATATATATATATATATATATATATATATATATATATATATATATATATATATATATATATATATATATATATATATATATATATATATATATATATATATAAATTGATTTTCATCATAGCTATGATGACCATACAATAGTGATTGTTATCTATCGAAAACATCTGACATCCAATCATCGCATGTACAACATCATTGTCGGTAGAAAACTATAAACGACATATATCCGTTATAAATTTTCGATGGGTATCCATCACATGTACAACATCACTATCATTAAAAAAAACAAATGATGGATATCCATCATAAACTTCCAATAGATATTTGTTGCATTAACATCTCCATCAACAAACAAACTATAAACAATGGTGACCCATCAGAAGATTCTGATGGGTCGTCGTCGTTTGTATTTTTTTACGATGGATAGGCATCCCAATTGGGATAGCCACAAATAGGTCTGATGATAGGTTCACCATGTTGGCACCCCCTTTTTATGATGACCATGATTATCCTAATTATGATGCCAATCAAAACTGAAAAACTACAAAACTACGACGGTGGGTGGTGTCACTTGATCGAAGGTATACAGTCAGAATTCTGATGGTTGGCAATTGGAAAAAGGGCTCAAATGTACTAGTTTTCATTCATAGGTCATCTATTTATCCTCCTTCCTATCTCCTCCTTCCCGCTTGCATCCTTTTCAAGAAAATTCCCCGAAGTTTTTGCTTTGTGTTATTTTCTCGAGGGGGCACAACCCCTTATCTTCTATTCTACCTCAGGGCATCTTATTTTCCTATCTTTGACACCATGCCACTTGCGGCATCACATCAAAGAGAGGCAAAATATAGACACCTAAAATCTCTTTATTAAATAAAAACATTTTATTTTGTAAAAATCCCTGATGACATCATCATTAATTAATTAATTAATTATTTAATTCATTCATTCATTTTTATTGTCATGATCCCTTCTCCTATTTTAATTAAAGACATTTAATTAAAAGATCCCTGCCAAAAATATTTAAATCCAATTTAAATATTTAATCCCCTATTTATTAAATTATTATTTAATAAATAAAGTCACAATCCTTAAATAAATTAAATATTTATTTAATCCTCAAAACCCTAGAAACTTCTATAAATCCCTAAACTTATCTACCCATCCCTAATCACTCCCTAACCCAGCTTAGGGAGGGATTCCTAACCCTCTTAGGCTAATCCAACCCTTTTGACCCCAAAGTCAACCCTTTTGACTCTTAGAACCATAAATGAGAGCCCATGACCCTTCTTCCACCTTGTTCCCCTAGGCACACTTCCATAGTGTTTCTCACACATATGTGAGCAACCCTTGGGGCATTCAACCATGAATGCAATTCCTATCCCATCTAACTCAACCCCTAAGCAAACCCCTAACTCTGACCCTGTTTCCTAACCCAAGCCCTTAGGAAAATCCTATAAATATCCTCACTTCCAAGAGAAAATGAGTAGCTTAGTTTTTATCATTCCATGCATTGTTATCATGTCAATTTGTATCTAGACCATCATAGCATAAGCATAATTGTTAGATTTACTTCCATTTTGTGCTTTCATAACTCATCCTAGATTATCCTAATAGATTAATATAGTTTATTTTAAAGCTTTCTCATATCATTTACATTCATATCACATCTATCATTTCATTAAAATCAACTCTGCATCTCATCCTTAGCTCAAATCTACATCTGGCTTCATTTGAACCTTTGGAACTCTAGGGGCAAAACATGTGTTCCATAACTATTTTTGTGCCATTATGGGGTATCCATGGTTCCTAAATGGTCCTAATCCTTCCTAAACAACATTGGGAACAAGCTTTTTGTGCTTTGAGAGCACACCCACATCCCTCCTATCAGAGAAAATCAAACGGTGACAGAGTGCTCTCATTTAAGCTCAATCTGAGGTGTCTTGCAAATAGTTTTTCTATATGTTAGGTATATTATTCTCTCACTAATGTTTGACTATCTATGCATGTTTTGAATAGGTTAGGTTTTCACTAGTCAAAGAAAGGATATTTCACACAAGGTGATTACACCTTGGTAATAAAAATAATAAATGACATCACATCACAATTCATACTCTGTAACATTCAAATCCTTTTTTATATATTTTCTAAATTTCCCCTTTAGATTTATGTGTTTCCAGACCATTAATAATCTTTATTAACCCCTTTTGATCTCCAAAAGTATGCCTACAATAATCGAAATGGTGTCATTAGAGTCACATCACCTTAATTTCGTACTATCAAATGGCTCACCATTTTTCACCACCTTACTGCCCATGATGTGATATAGCAAGTATGGTCCAATTTTTCTAAAGCTTCAAACCAAAGCTTTACAAAATAGTGGCATTGTCTCTATTTTGCAAGTCACCAATTTATGCAGTCTGTGATATAGTGACATTTCTATTTTGCAATCCTCAACATATCACTTCTAAAAAATAGTGACAAGAGAGCCTCTTAGCTTGTATCATCATGCTTGGTAATGTAACAAATATGTATTCCTAAAGATTTAAAAAATGGTTCCAACACCAACCTCCCTGTGATTGAAGTTTTTTTCATGGACTACTTAATGGTGGTGTGATCAGTGTAAGAAAGGTTTGATATCGAGTAATGTAGTGCCTAAATTTATTTAATGCATAGATGACTGCTAAAATTTCTTTTTCTATCATAGTGTAATTAAATTTAGGTCCTTATAGGTTTTTATTGTTAAAGTATATAACATTCTCTACTACTTCTTCCTTCTATCCCAGGATTGCTCCAATAGCATAATATGATGCATCAGTGTGTATGTGGAAAGGAAGTTCCCAATTAGGTCCTTTCAAAATTGGTGCTTGAGTCAAGGTTGTCTTTAAATCAAAAAATACCTTTTCACATTGGGGTGTCCATTGAAAATAAATATCCTTTGTCAACATATTATATAAAGGTCCAACCATATTTCTGAAGACTTTTTTAAATCATCTATAATAACCTACATGTCCTAGAAAATTTTTGACATCTTTTTGCTTGGTAGGGGTTGAAAGATTAACAATAAATTCAATCTTTACAGGGTCAACTTGAATACCATCTTGAGAAATTTATCAACCAAGAACTACACATTCCTAAATCATCATGAAATATTTTTCACTATTTAAGGACAAGTTATGGTATTGAAATCTCTACAATACTTTCTGCAAGTTGCCCAAGGAGTCCTTATAAGTAGTTCCATAAGCAGTAAAGTCATCCATATCAACTAAAACTATTCTAATGAATTCCCTTTGAAATGTTGTTGGAGCATTGGATAATCCAAATGATGAGACCAAATAGGCATAGGTTCCACATGGAAAAGTAAATATTATTTTCTCTTGGTCCTCAGGTGCAATCCTTAGCTGGTTGTAACTACAAAATCCATCTAAGGATGAAAAGTACTTCTTTCCTACTAAAAATTCCAATACCAGATCAATGAAAGGGGGTGGAAAATGATCCTTCTTTGTTACAACATTAAGCTCCCTATAATATATATAGACCCTCCATTTTCCCTCTTTTTTTGGAACTATCACAAGAGGTGATACCCATTAGCTATGAAAAATGGGGTATGTAAAGTCAAAATTCAACAATTTCTACAATTCTCCCTTTACTATCTCTCTTAATGCAGGATTAATCCTCCTTTGAGGTTTCCTAAATAGTCTAAAATACTCTTTAATATATATTATGTGTGTATAATTTAGGATCAAGACCTTCATATCATTGTATTCGCATGCAAATTCTTTCTCTTGAGATCTAAACAATTCTCTCAAATCTAATTGCTACTCAATAATATTCAAACACTTCCTAATGAAATATTTTCTTGCATTGTTAGTTAAATCATTGATAATTCATTAAAAAGGCATTTGAACTTCATGTGACAACATGGCAACAACACTATATGAATCATATTTGTGGTTGTAGGAAAGTTAGGTGAACAAAAAGTAGGAAAGTTTATTTTCAATGGGCATGCTAGACATGGTGGACCCAATGGTGTTACAAGAAGTGGTTGTCGTTGTACCAAAATATTGACCTATTAATGCCTGATATAACCACTAGACTTATAGAATCTATTTGTAAAATTTCTTGGGTCTTGTCCTGTAGATTTATCTAGTTTTCCCTAGGGTTCCTTGTTTATTTCCTTGAAAAATACTTAAAACCTACTTGTGTTGGTAAGATTTATGTTGTTTCTTTTTGTAACTTAAGCAAAGGGGTTATTTTTCGTGAGAAGGGGGTTGTAACTTTTATAGTCATAAAATGTTCTATCTTGTCTAAGTTTGCCCCTATTAATATTTCCCTAGGTCTTAAGTCCTTATCCTAAGTTGGTCGACCTTTGTTATGCTTTAAAATGAGGTTTCTTACCTTTTCTAAGTGTGGGCCACACATCTTGTTTTCATGTTCCTATGATGATGTCATCAAATGTTTCAAGCCAACCGTGAGAATACAAATTTTTTCCACCTGTCTCTTCTCATGAGACCAAGTTTATATTCTTTCTCTATTAGGTGGTTCTTTTGGTTAAATCCCATTTTACTAATGACTTTATCTTTGAGCACATGTTTAATGTGGATGACGATCTTACATTTTGTCAAAATTGTTGCACAATGAATATGTTCATTTGGTATTGGTAGAAGATTAAATATTGAATATGATCAATGGTTGGTGTGTTCTTGTGATCAAAAGTGATCGACTATTATTCACTATGGGAACACGAGATTGTGCCATTTATCCTAGACCTGTGATGGATTGTGAGGTGGGACCACAACATATGACATATGGAAGAATTTTATTGGTTTATTTTATAGACAATGAGTTTTGATATAAAGTTTCCTATTACATTGAAGATTAAAACATCATGCAACTAAGGGGATAATCTTTTAGCACATGGGTAAAATCAATGAAGATATTTTATTTTCAGTATAATTTTCTTGATGGTTAGTATCCTTTGATCTTCCATTCCAATTATTCTCATATAGAGATCAATAGTTGTTGTGATCCCGTGAACCAAGGTTCTTGATTGATATTTATTGTGGGATCACATGATATTAACATGTATCTTTCCTCACCAAGGAGAAAAGGATGGTAGGTCAAGTTGCTTCCGTGGATGTTTGGAAATTGTGGTGATTTTCTATTTGATAATTGTTGGGCCTGGATGACACGTTGAAAGTTAATAGAAGTTGGACCTCTTGCTACTATCTAATGGAACATGGTAAATGAAGATCGATGACTATAGTTTGAATTTGCATAAGCTATATTTTGTGAGTCGTTTGTTTGCTCATATGAATTTAATGGAAAACATGACCATAGTAAATGAGATTAAAAGGTAATGAGTTGTTGTTTTCCTTCATTCTACTTACTCCAAGAATTTTAAAGAACTCTCCAGCTAGTGGGTGAACAAAGGAACTTTCTTTGAGAGAAAAATTGAGTGAAGAATTGTGCAAAAAAGTCATAAGTTGTTCCTTCTCTTTCATGCTCATTCTGGTGTTTTTTTGTTTGAATTATATTTTACAAATTATAAAATTTCCTTGTTTCATGAAGAAAGGCCATTGGTGTTTGCTTGTTTCTATTTTGGGGAGGGTTTTGTTGTTCTTTTTGAGATGGTTAAAAACCCTAGTTTCTAAAGTTTTAGTCACAAGCCCTAGTTTCAAAATGTTGTAGGCTAGAGAGCATTCAAGAAAGATAGGTTATCTTGAAAGAAACTCCTATGATGTCTTCTTAGACCAATTAAATTCCACTAAAAATTATAAACACCTAAATTTGATTAAATAATTAAGTAATCCTATTTAGTTCTCTCCTAGGACATTGATTGATTAAATAATTTATATTTATTTAATTTGTCATCCTCCTAGTTAATTAATTTAATTAATTAACTATAGTCCGATTAATTATCTAAATGGAAACCCATAGTCTAATATTAATTAAATCCCCTTCTATTAATTTAAATAAATATATTTATCTATTTGAATGAATTCATAAACACCTTTCCTCCCACTTGGAATAAAATGATGCATTTAATTCAATTTAAGAACATGGCTCCTAACTTTAACCCTCGTATAACTAAACCTCCAACCACCTGACCTTGAGTTCTAACTCAACCCAACCCATTTACACATACTAAAGCTTCTTAATTAGCTAATAACCCATGATTAGCTAATCCAACCCACCACTCATTCTCTCTATTCCCACCACATCCTCCTAATTCTCCCACTTGCCCTCTAATCCAAGCCTAATCACCCACTAACATCTCCACAATCATAATCCATGGATTATGAAATTATAACCCAACCCAAGTCAACCCTCATGTCACATCCTCATATCCGCCAACTTCCAAATCTCATGTCAACCTTAAATGCTCTTACATTCCTCTTACACACTCCAACCATTTCTTACACTTTTGTCCCCTCTCACATCTACCAAAATGGTCACAATCACCCATTCTTCCAAACCTTTCTGCTTGTGACACTTGTCACAATGAGAGGCATTTGAGAAAGAACAATCAATGTGCTCTCTCTCAAATGAATCTTTACCCTTCCTCAGATTTTCATCTTGACTGTCCATTCAACCCTCCCCATTCTTATAAATTGAGACCCCTTCTCCTTCATTTTTATCCACCATCCAAGAATTTTTATAATGCCATTTTGAAGAGAAAAATTACTAATCTTAACCTTATGATGCCAAATTATCCACTCACCCATTAAATCTTGATAAAAGTTTTATGAGCACACATACCTCCATGTTTGGACAACATCTCTTCAACAAAGGAGGCTTTCTTTGAGGGAGTGCAATGTTTGCATTCTTTTGATATTTAATTTTAGTTTCTTTTGGTCTAGTCTAAGTGTTATATTTGGCTTGTTTTGTTGACTGTCTAGTTTAACTTCATATTCCTAACAATACATTTCATTACATACATTTTGGCATGCCTAGTGGGACCCACTTCAAGGGTCATTCTCCTCAATATTTTTCTATTTTTCTTTGCAAAAACTAACCAAATAACTAATTTTTTTTATTGTTTGAATGTGTTGCAAGTTGTTTGCTAGTTTTTGAAGGTTTGAAAGTTTCAATACATGTATTGTTGCCATCATTCTTGCTTTTAGATTTTGCATAGCTATCAAAAAAAAGTGTCGATGGGATCGTGGGTACATTCAGTAGGATCAAGGGGTAAACCTATAGGATCATGTTTCTACAAAGAAAACCCCTATGTATCTTGACTTCTCTATCTATCTCTTTTTTCTTTTTGACAGTCGGTGAGATAGTGTTTTGACCTCACAGTAATGCACTTTTATCGTGTGGGATTGCAAACACAATTTTATGTAAGACTTAAGGTAGTTAAAAAACACTGTCAGAAACCATGAAACCTGTTCCCTCAAGTTTTTTTTCTAACTTTGCAGGATTTCATGTTGACCCAGCGGGATTGTGGCAACATGTATTGTATTTATTAATTCTGTCAGTTACTATGTTCTAGTTTTTTTCATTGAAAAATCTACAGGATCGCAAGTACAAACTATAGGATTGTTGTTTTTATTGTTTGTGGGATTGTAGGTATAGTCAATAGGATCACAAATTAAAAATTTTAGAACATAATTTACACATTGTATTTTGGTGCGCTAAAAAGAACAATGTATGCATACACAAACACCTCACCTTTTGGATTTGGGTTTAAAACAAAGGCTAAAATTGACAATCAATCTTCACACTTTAAATTTGGGCTTAAAAATAACTAAAACAAACTCTTTAATGCCTAAAGGTTAAATAACAATGCAATAAACACTTCAATTTGAGCTTAAAAAAAAATCACACGAACTTGAATGCTAAAGAGAAGTAACACTAGTTGTTTTTAAAAAATCAAACTTTCCTTCTAAAAGCATTGTCATTTTCTTTCCGAATAACCTTGCGTGCTAAACATGAGTGTTTGATGTTAAAGGATAGAGAACACTTAGATTAATTAGCTTCATTTTGGAAATGGATTCTACTTGGCATGTTTGAAGGAGCTCTTTTCAACACTTCCTTAGAGTTTTTTACTTCATTATAAATCCTTGTTAAATAAGTGATCTAAAAATGATTAGTTTGTATCTATATCCTCTCCCCTCACCTTCACAGAACTTGGGTGAAGAGAAAGATAAAACTCAATTGGTTTTGCTTCTAGCAAGGCCTATCTAGAGGGAGCACTTTCCCTTTAGAAAACAACCTCAGACTGGTAATTCCCGAATTGGTATATAAATAAGGTGTTGAGAAAACTCTCACGTTATCCTCTCAAGATCAAGAAATGTGTGTTGATGGTAGTTCAAGGTAGATGAATATCCTTACAATTTTAGCATGGTCAACTAGGCTCTTAAGTGAGCCACATGCATACAAACCAAATGGGAGGATGCCACAGATCTTACTAGATGCCATTAATTTAGAGGCCCACTTGATCTATTCCTGAAGACTTGATAATATTTGTGCAAGGAGGATAGTAACCTTCCCAAGACACTCACCACACTACTACATTTGGGGCCAAAATTTGACGGCCATTTGTTGGATTTGCAATGCTCATTTGTCAGAATTTTGACACATGAGTCTATCACCATTTTTGCATAGAAGATTGTGACAGAAGACCTAAATGTCAGTTTACCGACACCACCTCACGTCGAAAAGTTGCAAATGACAGAAGCTTCAAAATGACATTTCTTGCGGTTCATCCATCAGAATTCTGATAACAAGACCTATCAAAAATATACAATCTCTTTCAGAACTGACTGTCAAACCATATTATTTTCGACAGTATAACTATTGGAATACCGACAGTTAGCATCATATTCTGACAAATCTACCTATACGTGATATGGCCTCATTGTCAAAAGTTATGTCGAATATATCCTCTTTATGACACTTAAACTATCAGAATAGCGACAGTTCTGCACTATTCTCCGATAGGGTTCTCTGTCGAATGTATAGCATTGTTGTTGCACGAAATGTCATAATTTTTTTTTTTTTGACATTTTTGTCTGTCGAATGCATAGCGCTTCTATCAGAATTAATTATGAATTATCAAAAAACTGACGGATAGGCACATTAAAGTTAACACAACTCAAGAGACCATCATAGGTTGTCTCTTAGTCTATATTATTGACAGAATATTTTACCTTTCATTAGCTCATCAAATCCGGTGATTTGAAAAAATTTAATAGAATATTTTCATGAAAACGTATATTATTTAAGTTGATGCTACACAAATTTATCTACTTCATGCACTTGTAGACTATCAGGATGGCGATAAAGAAGCATTGCCATGGGAGGAGATGCTTCTTTATCGTCATCTTCATAGTATACAAGTGCGCAAAGTAGATAAATTCATGCAACGTCAACTTAAATAATATATGTTGTCATAAAAATATTCTATTAAATTCTTTCAAATCCCTAGATTTGTTGAGCTAATGAAAGGTAAAACATTTTGTCAATAATATAGACTAAAGAAAGAGACAACCTATGATGGTCTCTTGAGCTATGTTATCTTTAGTCCTAGCTACCTGTCGATCGTCGAGAATAATCACTGCCTTGCATTTATGTACATTGCAAAAATTGATCACAGTCTCACAAAAACATTTTACACTTGTACATCTCATCAATACTGGAGGCCTAAAGTAATTTTATATGATCACTAGAATATTTTGTGCATGGATGAGAAAACACTATCCAAAGTTTCTAGATAACCATTTTTTAGAAGAGGAATGAGTGGAGGCAAAAGAAGGGTTAATTGTGAAGGTTTTATAGATGTAGGTTATTGAATCGTCATCTCTGCACTAGTACTCAATCTGGCCTCCACTCCATATACGTCTTCTCAGAATCTAAAAACTCTCCATCATTAATTCTCATCATTTTTTCAGCATCTCCCTGGACTGAGACCTTAAATTATTGAGCTTTCTTTGTTTCAAGAATAGTTTAACATTCTCTACTTAACAAGGCCAACCACGTGAAGGTGGAAGCTCACCTAGCCCCTCCTAAGAGCCTCTTATGACCCTTTACGACATTTTAAGACCTCTAAGATGTATTTTTAGGGATCACAAATGGTCGTAAAGGGTCATAAGGGGTCCTGAGACACAACAATTGAGAAACATAAATGTAGGCATCATGGTCACAATTTTTTAGAGACACAACATAATTGAGTGGTTTTCCAAGATGATGCAAAGTAGTGGTTTCTTTGCATCACTTGGGAATAGCACTCAATTATGTTGTGTCTCCAAAAAATTATGACCATGATACCTACATTTATGTTTCTCAGCTATTGTGATATGTACATCATAGTTTGTCATTGTTACAACAATAGAGCCTATATTCCACAACAAAAAGGAAGACATATTTTTAGCCTGGGTCTCGATCCTACCCCAATTGTCGAAGGATCTAGGGCTAGGCTCGAAAGATCTCTTCCCATTCTATCTGCAACATTGTGTCCATCCATGATCTCAGGAACATCATCATCTTTCCACTCTTCATTTGCCAAAATATATCACTTCTTCAAGCTTGCAGAGTCATCTTATTAATAAAAGAACTCTTGCCAACATTAGGGTACCCATAGATCAAAATAGTTGATGTTATTGGTGCTTGTGCTCAAGGATATCGATTCACTATTTTGAAATGGCCAAATCATTTTTATTTCGATTGTAGAGAAAAGGAGTGGGAGAAAATGAGTGGGTGAAAGCTGATCGAGAGCGAGAGAAGGAATTGCATTTTATTAGATCATAAATGCTCTCTGAAATGACCAATCATGTTTTCTATTTGATTCCTTTTGGTGTTTTTTTCCCGCATATTCAGTAGATAAAAATCATGGCGGCAGCCACTTAGCCATCTTTTTGATGTTTCCATTATTTTACAAAGATACAAGTATGTGGATTTATCGTTCAATTGCTTGCAATTATTGGTCAAATGAAAATATTTTGTCATGTTGCAAGGGCAAGATATCAGTTTGGTGTTTTTGGTTTATGTTAAAAGTTGATTTGGTAAAATCCTCAAAAAACACACTACATGTTCTAAAATGTAAAGAAGTTGAATATTAAATGTAAGATATATATCTCATCCATAGTAATCAAAAGAAAGGACATGAAACTTATAAGGAGATTTATCAAACCAAAAATATAAGGGAATAGGAAACATGGATTGGTACCTTATGAATTGGTTTTTGAGGTGCACAATCTTCATCAATCTCCTCAGAACAAGAACCCTCCTCACGAAAAATGCATTTAACACAAAAAAAAAATCTACAAAATTGAACCAATGGCATGTTTAGAACAAAGAAATAGATTGATAATAATATGCTGAAAATTCTATTATGTTTAATACACGCAAAAGGACCAGTCCCAAAAATTCTTAAACATACTTTATCTGATATGATAATAACATGCTAATTAAATTGATAAAGGTGTTATTTGCATTTAATCTGCCAATTACTAATTACACAAAAAACAAATTACAAAACTGAACCAATGGCTTGTTCTTCATGTGGTACAAGGAAGATTTGGCTATGAAAAAAAAAGTGAAATGACCTCATCATTTTTATTTCAATTGGATAGAGGAGCGAAAGCTGAGCGCGAGAGAAGGTATGTGATTTCTTCATCTTTCGAGCATCTGGCATCATATTCGACTACAAATTTCAAATGCATTGCATTTTATTTGATCACGAATGCTCTTTGACATGACCGAATTCTACTAGTGTCATGCCCTAGCCCGTGCTTTATCTCCATTATTTGATATTATTGGTGCTTGTGCTCAAGGATATCAATTCACTATTTTCAAATGTTTGGATTGTTTAGACAGTTACATTTCCTAACTGTACCTCTAGTACACAGTTGGTAAATGTAACTGTCTAATGATTATATGTAATGTTGAATGGATTAAATGCTTTATTCTTGGTAGAAGTGAATGGAAGGAATAGTGTTTATTAAATACAATCCAGTCACTTATTGAATGCTTTGGAGACTATTGGTTTGACTGTCCATGCACTACCAGTGACTGAGATTCATTAAAGGATAAAAAACCATTCATTTTGGGGTTATTGTGTGTGGATTCAAATGTAGGTTTGATTTGGTTAATGTTTAGAAGAGATCAATAAAGTAATTAAAGACAATCTTACATGTTTGGAGAGGTTTGAGAGGCACTTATCATGACTGTACCCTCACAAACATCGGCATAGACTGGTTTTACTAAGTTTCCTTTCTCTATTTTGAGGTTTCCTTTCTCTATCGTAGGGGTACAGTCAAAGGGTTCATTGACAAAATGATCCTTTGAATGGTTACTATGAATATGAATGATTTGATATAGCATATTGCTCATTTTACTTGAAGTTTGGAATAGCTTGTGCAAGAGTGAAAGTAGTTTTGATCATTTTGGTCATGATCATTTTGAATGTTTTGGCCATTGGAGGACCCTAGTTATTTGTATTAATTGCTATTCAAATTGGATGCATGGATTTATTGTGAATTATCAGCTGCTATGTATCCTCCAACTACATTTGTAAATTTGCATATACTTCTCTAGGGTTGTAAGCCACTTAGGGATCAAAATAGAGAAACTAAATAAAAATTATTCTTTGTCCTATTTCCTTTTAACAAAGTATCAACTATCAATGATACAATACATTTGATGCCCTAAGCTATTAATACAAATGTCACCTAGCTAGAAGCTCACGGGCTGTCCATTTGATAACCACAGTCAACATTTCAAAAAAATGGATATCCTTGAGCACAAGCACCAATAACATCAAATAATGGAGTTAAAGCACGGGCTAGGGCACAACACCAGTAGAATGTGATCACTTCAGTGACAGCAATTTACAATGCGGTCCTTTGGCGTGTATTAAACATAATAGAATTTTCAGCATATTATTATCATTCTATTTCTTTGTTGTAAACATGCCATCGGTTCAGTTTTGTAACTTCACTGTTGTATGAGTGGATTGTGCAGGAACAATTAACATTAAACAAGGAGCAAAATCCTCAACACATCTTGGAAACCATTGAATTCAATACTAAATGAAACCTAACACCAACATTATTCCTTCCATAGTTGCAGGATACATAGCAGTCAATAATTCATAAGAAATCCATGCATCAAATTTTTATAAGGATATCCTACTAATCAATAGGAATTTTCTTGAGATGACCAATGATTATGCATTTTGATGGTAGTGTGCTAGTTCAAAAGGATAATATAAATCTGAAACAATTTTTTCTAATTTTCTCAAACTATAAATGTGGTTAAAGGGAAAATATTATGTGAAAAACCCACAAACCAAGCTAGAAAATGATTTTACATCAAATTATTCCTATATTCATTCAAGTATTGCTATGCTTCAGCTACCAGACCTTTGAGCTTCATCTAGAGGAATGTGTAGCTTTAAGATATAGTTACTTCTTGGGCCTTACAATAGGGTGGAATATGATCAAGATTTGTTTAGGCTGTATCTTTGTTAGTCCCATTGTTAGGTTCTTATATTTCATGGTTTGAATCTATTATGGTTGTGTAAGGGATTTGTAGATGCTTTTTCTAACATAATTATTGGACACCATGATTGGAACAACTGGTTGTTGGCTATTGTACACATGAATCATATCTATCAATGGTTCTTTGTGTTCAAGAATTTCTGGATCAATCTTTGAGATTTATTATCCTAGCTTTAAAAGAGTGATAAAAGATATAGTGAGTGTTATCTTTTCCAAGTGTTTTATGGGTGCCATTTGTGTGTGTGAATTTTGTACTTGATCTGTAGACACAACACTTCAGTAAAACATTAGAGGTTAGTTGAAATCGAAATCATGCAATAAATGAAAAACTAAACTAACTAGGTGATTTACTGCCTTCTAGTAGATGCGAGTATGTATTCTCAGATTATACCGAGATCAGTGACCTTGATGACACCTAAACGAAGGATTTGAATGCAAAAGATGGATGTGGAATGTATGCAAAGTAATCTATTTTTTTTTTTGATTTTCAATGCAATTATGATAATGAAAAGTTGATATGAATCTATGCTAATAATGATATGGAAAACTGATATGCAAATTAAGCTAAGAAATGATATGAAAACAAAAGTGATCTCACAAAATGTGGTTGATTCGCAAAGAAGCTTGGATTCTCCAGGTAGCAATTCACCAGCATAAGTTTGCAAAAATATGAGATGATTTGGAATGAGCTGAAGCCTTAATTTATAGAAATCTAGGGCTTTGAGGATGCATGGAAAAAAGCCATAAATCACTCAAATAACTCAGGTTGATTTTTGAGTTATTTTTAAATAAAGAATAATTAACTCACAAAAACATGCAAAAGCAGGGATTAACTCAAAATAGAGTTTAGATTTAATTGATAATTGATAGTTATCTACTTTTGTGATTGTACATGTTTTATTTATGAATTAATTTAATAATAGAGTGATTTATTTCCAACTTAACTGATTTTGAAAAATAAAATAAATGATTTATGGGTTAATCAATTATTAAATCAAACTTTTATTCAAAAATAATATTATTAAAAATTGACAACTTGCTTTAATTAATTAAATAATAATTTAATCAATTATTCATAGGATTTTGGATTTATTGTCAAAATTAAATAATACAATTTAGGAATAAATAGAATTAACTTCAATAAAATAATTAAGTGGCAGAATTAAATCTAATTAATTAAATATTTAGAATATTCAATTAATCAAACTTTAGGATAAATTAGATTTACGCCAAATAATCATTAAATTAAAGATAATTATGATAAATAGGAATATTACTAGGAATATTCCCTGATGCAGAATTTAGGATAATCCATTATGATTCGATGATGTGCCGATGTGCCTTAGGTTAGGACTTCGATGTTGATTTCATTTGATGTGTCGATATAGAAGATTAATGAACTTATAGCCCATTTTTGGGGTATTTCATTTTCCCCCTCTGTGAATTGATGTGCGAAGCATAGTGGTTCAAAGATAGTCTATGTATGATATTGAAACTGATGTTTGAAATTGAAATTGATATGAGATAGAAACTGATTGAAAGATTTGAAGATAATAGGTCCTAAGTGACCAAAGATAATGTTAACGATAACAACAAATGAACCGATGATTGTGAAAAAGTGTCAAAATGCCTGATTCTGAACCTTATGATTGCAAAGAAGTGAGTGACCGATTCCAGACCTGATTGTCCTTGTATTGAATCACATTGGTATCACATTTGAACCCTTCAATTATCGAAGAATCAAGGAAATAACACAATTGAACTGATAGTTGCAAAAACTAATACAATTTACAAGATTAGGAGAATACCAGATTGATATGGATCTCAATGAATCTGATATGCCCCGAGCGATGATTGATTTGCCCCAAGCGATGAGGTCTTTTTGATGAGTCAGTAACTAGACATGGTTGTTGTCTTAATTACTGAGGAAAGATATGATTTCATCTTTAGATTACAGACTTTGAATGATGTGCAATACCATGCCCCCTTCGGGATGAAAATTGAAATCTGACAAGAAAAGTCAATGTTGAATAGTTTAGAAGCATGTTAATTGATTTGAAAAGTGGTTACACACATCTGAGAATGCATTCTGCATCATTGGAGGGTCCAAAAGACCAAGTTTGACTAGGTTAAACCATGAGTTGACCATAGTTGACCAAGTTGAAATTTTGATAGTTTGATGTAAGATAATCAGTTAAGTTGAATTCTGGATTTCTATGATGATTGAAGGTTGATTGTGCAAGTAGTTAATAAGATGAATGATCTTAGATTTTGATTTTGATCCCGAAAAAGGATTCTACTTGCTATTTCGTTGGATGGATATTCATGTGAGATTTAGCTCTTGTTAGATTTGAAGATGTGATTGAAGAATCGTTTAAACATTGAAATTTATTCAGCCATTGTGAGATCATGCAAACATGCAGAATGCAAAGAAACATGCAATATGAAATGCAACCTAAGACCTAGGACCTAGTCACTGATCATGTGTCGGTTATTCTCATCATTGAATTTTTAGGTAACCAGATAAATCAATACAATTCCCACTAGTTATGAAACCATAGACATATGAATATCAATTCGTATGTGCAGGAATCAATACAACACCCATTGATTAGGAAACCATGGATATATGAATATTGATTTTGTTTTCAAAATGTTGGATTAGATATAAGCACCAAGGCATAAACACCGGGATGACCTAAATATCATGTCCATTTTGATATAGCAATTTTTATAAGCATCAAAACATAGATGTCATGATGACCAGAATACACCTTGCATTACAAACACATCAAATAGTCAAGAGATCATTCTAAATCCAATGTGAATTACCTGTAGTGACCCTTTATCGTTCACATCCTTAGGTAAGATCGTAGTTCACAATAGAAGAAAGAATTCACTCAAAAAGATAATAGTTAGATCAAACGTCCTTGAATTTTTTGGGTATCAATGGTCAAGGTACGCATGGCCATCCAATTTGAGAAAGAGGCTCTTACAGTCGGACACCATTTCAATCCAGAATTTCCAAAGTTGTTAGATTTTCACATACAAGCAGAAGACAAAGAAAAGATTATGCCCCCATTCATCAGTCTCTAAATCCTGTAAAGGACATCATCGAAGAGCTCGAAGGGACACAATATGCAAAAATCTCAATGTGAATCAGTAAGCATACAAGGAGATAAAAGCGTGTAAAAAAAGCATAGATTGTTTTTAGTTTGTGTTTGATGTTTGATTGCATTGTTGTAGATGCCAAATACTTTCTGGAGAGAAGACTGACTGACTAACTCGAATGAAGCTTCAAAGGACTTTGACTAGATATGACATGCCTAAGATACATTGGAGGCCATAGGATATGACATTGATTGCCCCCAAGTTTGAAAATTGATAGGATACAAATGCTTGAGCTGATTGGTGTACAAACCGACTTATTAAAAACAAGAATGCAGAAACAAACTGGGAGATATGTACAAACTAAAGCAAGACTGAAAGCTGGGAAAGACCAACATTGCACTGATAGATGGAGCATTTTGAAACAAGTGGTGCCTGTTTGCTGGGTTTTCACCATCTTGGCAAAGATTTTATTTTTGCTACCAAGGTGCCTGTTTCCAAGTTTTCACCAAGGCACTTTTTTTCTTTTTCTCATTTTTTTGTATTTTACATTTTTTCAATTTTTAAATGTTATTTTTGATATTTTTTCAATTTTTTTTTATTATTTTTGATATTTTTTTACTGTTTTTGTGAATCATCAAGGCACCTATTGCTAGGTTTTCACCAAGATGTTCATTTTTTTTATGACTTTTTCCAATTTTTAATATTTTTTCAGGACATTTTACCATACACTGAATGCCTTAGGCATAGAATTTCTTCAGATGGAGAACATTGATTGGTTCTCAGAGCTCTTCTCCTTCAATCATTGAGAGTTGATAGGCACCAGAGCCAAAAGTGGTAGCGATTACAAAGGGACCCAGCCAGTTGGGTTCAAACTTCCCCTTGCGTTCTCGATATGATTGATTTTTAGGATTCTCTCTCAAGACTAGATCACCAACCTGAAATTCTCTGTGTCTGACTTTCTTGTTGTAACCTCTAGACATTCTCTTCTTATATACTCTAAGATGATCATATGCTGCTTGTCTGTACTCATCTAGTAGTTCAAGTTCTTGCAACCTAAACACTCTATAGTCATCATCAGTTACCAGACCATGCATTCTGATTCTGAGTGATGGGATTTCAACCTCAATAGGTAGTACCACTTCAGACCCATAAACTAAAGTAAAAGATGTAGCCCCAGTAGGTGTTCTGATACTTGTTTTGTAGGCCCAGAGAGCTAGATTGATCATGAGATGCCAGTCTCTTCCTATTTTATTAACTGTGCGATGCAAGATTTTTAATAGATTCTTGTTAGAAGCCTCTGCTTGGCCATTCCCTTGAGGATAGTAGATAGAAGACCAATGTTGTGTAATCTTGAATTTGGCACATAAATCATCTAGGTCTTTGTTCTTAAATTGTCTACCATTATCTGTGATTATGGAATGAGAGATCCCATATCTACATATGATATAGTTCAAGATGAACATAGATATTTGCTTGCCAGTTGCTTGTGTCAAAGGGACCGCTTCTACCCATTTTGTAAAATAATCTCTGGCTATGATTATATGGGTATGTCCATTGGATGAATGAGGATGTATAGCTCCTATAAGATCAAATTCCCATTGGTGAAAAGGCCATTGTGTAGTAAAGGGAATTAGATCCCTCCCTAGAGAATGAATTAAGTTGCCATGCACTTGGCACTTTTGACAATTCTTAGCAAACTTGATAGTCTCTTTCTCCATTTCAGGCCAATAGTACCCAACCCTAATAAGTTTTCAAGCTAGTGTTAAACCATCTGAGTGTCACCCACAAATACCATCATGGACTTCCTCTAACACACATTGAGATTCTTCCCATTCTAAACATCTAAGTAGTGTACCATCTAGGCCTCATTTGTACAGATCGTGACCAATGATGACATATCGAGAGGCATTTTGGATAAGGTATCTCTTTTGATGGTTGTTGAAGGTATCAGGAATGATTTGGTCTTGGAGATAGGAAAATAGGTTTTTGTATCTAGATGAATCATGACCAACAACAGTGCAGATCATGCAGGTTTTGGGGGAATCATATGCAAGATAAGATATTGCTTCCACCAGGAACTCATAATGTACCTCATGTTCAGGCTGTTGTAATAAAGTAGATAGCATTGCCATTGCATCAATAGCCTTATTCTCCATTCTAGGAATTTGCTCAAATGTGATAGATAGGAAATACTACTTTAGATCATCTACCATTCTCTTGTAATGAATGAGATTTTCATCTTTAGTTTGGTACACATCATTGAATTGATGGATAACAAGTTGTGAGTCTCCATGAATGTGTAGTTCTGTTACCCTCGACTCAATTGCTATTTTCATACCATTCAAAAGGGCTTCATATTGAGAAATACTATTTGTGCAAGGGAACTTTAGTTTGAATACTTTTGGGATTGAGTATCCTTGAGGAGTTATGAACAATATGCCTGCTCTCGATCATTTCTGTGTATAGTTGCCATCAAAGAATAACTGCCATTTTCTAGAAGAAAGAGTCATGATAGAGGAATCTGGAAATTCCATTTGCATTGGTGTATCATCACTTAGAGGTGCATCTTCTAATTGATCAGCAATAACCTATCCTTTGATAGCCTTTCTTTCCACATATTCAATGTCAAATTCACTTAAGAGCATGACCCATTTAGCTAATCTACCTGTGAGGGCAGCTTTGCTTAGTAGGTACTTGAGTGGATCAATTTTAGCCACCAATTGTGTGGTATGAGCTAACATGTAGTGTCTCAGTTTCTGTGATGCAAAGATCATAGCTAGACAAGCTTTCTCAATCATGGTATAGTTCTTCTCATATGCAACCAATGTTCTACTGATATAGTATATAGCTCTTTCCTTTTTGTTCTCATAATGTTGTGCTAGCAATGCCCCCAATGATGTATCTGTAGTGGAGACATATAAGATCAAAGGCTTCCCTAGAATGGGAGGCATCAAGATAGGAGGATTTGATAGATACTTCTTGATATGATTAAAGTTGTTCTCGCATTCTTCATTCCATGCAAAGGTCACACCTTTATGTAATGTTTTTGTAAAAGGCTGTGATATATCTGCCAGCTGTGATATGAATCTTCTGATAGATTGAACTCTTCCTTGCAATGTCCTCATTTGACTGATATTCTTTGGAGGTTGCATTTCCATTATAGCCTTTACTTTAGCTAGATCAACTTCAATGCCCTTCTTTGAAACTATGTATCCTAAGAGCTTTTCAGAAGTGACACCAAAAGCACACTACTTAGGATTTAGTTTGAGACTAAGTTTCTCCATTCTATCCAGTATCTTGCTCAAGTCATCTAGATGTTCAGCTCTAATCATAGATTTTGCTAAAGTATCATCAACATAATCCTCCATAGTCCTATGCATCATGTCATGAAAAATAGAATTCATGGCTCTTTGATATGTAGCACTAGAATTTTTAAGCCCAAATGGCATGACATTCCAACAGAAGGTGCCCCATGCACATGTGAAAGCAGTTTTCTCCTGATCTTTTGGAGGAATTTTTATTTGATTATATCTAGAAAAACCATCCATTAAAGAATACATCTCAAATCCCACAGTCATGTCCACTATCATATCAATGTTAGGTAATGGAAAATCATCCTTAGGGAATTCTCTATTCACATCTCTAAAGTTTGTGCACACTCTAATTGATTTATTTGGTTTTGAAATAAGTACAATATTAGAGATCCACTTGGCATAGTCAATAACTCAGATGAATCTGGCTTTTAGGAGCTTCTCTAATTCAGCTTTTACCAAGAGTGCAACATGGGGATGCATCTTTCTCAAATTTTTCTTGACAAGTTTGACATTTGGAGCTATAGATAAATGATGCATTATAAGATTAGGATCTAACCCTGGTATATCTGAATATTTCCATGAAAATTTGATCTTCTTTTCTGTTAAGAATGTTATAAATTTTTGCTTCTCTTCTTCTGATAAAGATTGTGCTACATGGATCAATTGTGGTTCTTCTGTTGTTCCCAAGTTGATGGATTGAGTGGGCTCAATTAGAACTGGAGATCTATCCTATAAATGACTCAGAAGGACATCAAATATCTCATCCTTAGGTGCCTCAGAGAGGTTTTCACCTTTGGATAGGTCTTTTATTTTTACTTTTGTAGGTTCTAAGACTGCCACAAAGTGGTTTTCACCCTCAGCACTCTTTTTCTTTTTCTTTTTATTATTATTTTTCTGACTAAGATACTTGATGTCCGACTTTGTCATGCTAATGCTTAGTTCACTGATGGAAGTACTCATAGGCTCAACTGCATTGAGATAACAAGCAAGTGCAGTCATTTAGGAAGGTATAAATACCATGTCTTAGATTTGTGGAGGTTTGATCAATAAGGTCTGGATATTGGATAGTCAAAGTGGGGAAAGATTGGGAGATAGTGTTTATGGATATGGATCTGTCATCATTGGTCCTAACCTGATGCTTGAGTTCAAAGGTGATATTACAACTTAAGACATTCAATTCATGAATAGGATCAATGTCATCATGGGAGTCTGATTCAGCCATAGGTGCATCAGACCTGATAGGTTCATCATTTCGCTCTAGACTTACGTTGGGATTAGGTGCATATTGGTGAATAACATCAACATATTTCTCTGTAATAAGCTCATCTGGTTCTAGAATGGCTCCCCATTCATATTCATTAGATTCTTCATCTATGCCTCTAGGAAATCTAAGAACATGAGTAAAGTCAGGATGAATACCCCAAGAAGGGTTACCCTCAGATTCTAATTTGTATTCATACTCATGAGAATCTGTCTTAGATAACTACCACCTTCCTCTTCTTGATTATTTTTTAGATTAGCTAGTTCTTGTGTTGCAACTATCTCTTGATTGATAGTAGGTTCTTATGTTTCTACTACATTAATTCTTTTGATTGGGTCATCATTATCATCAAGAAGGTCTTTGATCTCCTTAGGCAATTTTTCATAGGGGATGAGTTTTGAGTTGTTTGAATCACTATCTGATGGTTATGTTTCTTCTTTCATAAGAAGAGGTTCTCTTGGTGTGATCTGCTCTATGACATGAGAACAATTAACTTTGAGGTGAAAGGGTTTCTTTTGAAATCTCAAGCCAACCTTGTCTTTGCTTTCTCTAGTAGTATGTGAAAGAGGTGCCTCAAGACCTTTTCCTCTGACTCCTAGAGGTCCTTTACCTGAATATCCCATCTTAGCTATTAATTTATCTCCTAGACCATATGCCTTAGAAGGGATTTTTGATACTGTAGAGTCACTAGTTTGAACAACTTGAGACTCGGGTTCATCTTTGTATAGCCATGCAGGCACAACTTCATCCTCTTCAAATTCTTTCTTGGAGACTTGTTCTACCACAAAATTCTTTTTATATGCCTCAAGAGGTTCTTTAGAATCTAGTTTGGATTGTTTCAAATATTTTCCATAAGACTTAGGTGAGATAGGGAGAGATGTCAAAGATAAGACTGGCTCTATAGTATATTCTCCCATACTATTTTCTTTGATATTAACCTCTTTTGCAAGATCTTCCATTTTAGATGTGGATGATTCTTTAGTTGGCTCAATGGAAGATTCTCTATTATTAGGCACAAGCTTATCTGCACTTTCCTTCAGTATTACAAGTGGTGGATATGTCTACTAGAATAGTGACCTCTCCTCCTTCATAAGGAAATTTCAAACATTGGTGGAATGTAGAAGGAATAGCCTTCATCTCATGTATCCATGGTCTCCCTAGAAGAATGTTGTAAGCCAAAGGTAGATCAAGGACTTGACATATAGTATCTCTGATAACTAGACCTACTCTGATAGGTAAGACAATGGTGCCTTTAGAAGATCTTTCTTGTTCATCATAGGCTTTTATAATTATTTTCTTTCTAGGATCAATAGCCAATTCTGAAAATCCCAATTGTGTGATCAAGTTGTAAGAACAAATATTGAGGCCAGTGCCTCCATCTATCAACACACGTTTGACTCTATGGTTCTAGATCAAGACATCTATATGCAAGGGCTGGTTATGTGGGTAACTCAAGGATTTGTCATCTTCCTTTGAAAAGGAAATATATTGCGAAGATGTAAGATGTCCAACCATAGTTTGGAACCTGTCTAAATCAAGATCATCAGGAACATTGGATCCGAGCAAAGCTTTGTCTAGAATGGCTCTGTGAGATGGAGATATTCAAAGCAAGTCAAACATGGAGATTTTCACATTAGTGTGTTGGAGTTGTTGAACAATACTGTAAGATGTTGGCCTCGTATCTTTAGGATTGGAAGATTTAGAAGCAGCCTTCTATTTGGAAGCGGAAGAAAGATTGAAAGGCATCTTAGGGATGTTTGATTAATTTGGTATTTGTCCATTTAGATGTGCCTGAGCTTGTGATTGAGTAATTGCATTATCTGAGGTATGATCTCTATCTCTTTACACAATTGTGATGACATTGCAATGCTTAGAGAGACAAGGTTCAACCATATTGATAACAACATTATTTCCAGGGTAAGCATAATTGACCTTTGCCCCCATATTAGGCTGAGAAGATGAAACTTCTTGACCATGTTTTAGAAATGGTTCTATGAATGCTGTATGATCATTATTGCTCTTATGATTGTCAATGGTGATATCTCCCTTATCAATTATATCTTGAATGGTATGTTTCAAGCGTAAGCAATTATTAGTTTTGTGACCTTTACCCTGATGGAAATCATAGAATTCATTCTCTCACCACCATTTTGGTTTAGACTCAGAATCAGGTGGTCAGATCCCAAGAAAAGAGATGATATTATTGGCTAGCAAAGTTCTCATAGTTGATTCTAAAGGTTCTCCAAGAGGAGTGAATGTTTATTTATTATCAGCGGACCACTTTCTATACTCTGGCTTCTTTTGAGATGGTTCAAGAACCTTTTGTTTTGAAGCTTTTATGGCTTGGGTACCAATAGTCAGATTGAAAGTTGGTGCCTTAGATGGGGCATGGATAGTATCAAAAATGCCATCTGTGACTATGCCTTTATTCTTGTTCCAGTTTTTGTTCTTGTCTTTAGAACTGGATCCTGATTCGTACTTGTCCTTTTGAAGTGTGATTTCTCCTTTTTTCACAAGAACTTTTTTGATTTTGATAGCATTGTCTACCATTTTATCAAAAGATGTATGATCTTGCATTTGTAAGGGATAGTTGATTTCTGGGACAAGATTATTTATGAAGATTTCCATTTTTTCAGTTTCTGGAATAGGCCTAGCATATAGAGAGAATTTCTTCCTCCATCTTTTGAGAAATGTCAAGAATGGTTTGCCTAGATATTGCTTGAGATTACAGATATTGATCATGGTGATTGGATGTTGAATGTTGTAGGAGTATTGTTGATAAAACAATTTGATCAACTCCTCAAAAATTTTGATAGTAGAAGGCAATCTAGAGAACCAATAAATGGTTGCTCCCCCTAGAGATCGAGGGAAGAGACGCATCAGATAGGTTGGTTCATGCATGAACTCCATAGATTGTGTACAAAATTCTTTGACATAATCTTGGGGATCTAAGTGTCCATCATACTTATCATACTTAGGCATCTCCACTCTTTTTGAGAATGGTGGCATGTACAAGTCTTTGTCAAATGGAAAAGGACATAGGGCCTCCATGGAGAACTCCTTGGGTTCCTTTTCTTTCTCAAGGTTATTAAGTTTGACTTGCATGGAATGCATCTATTTCATCATAGCTATAAGTGGAGTTTCTTCCTTATGCATAATGATATCTTCAACATTAAAGTTGGGAGGAAGTTTAGATCCTTGATGAGCTAATTGTAAAAATTATGCTTCTCTATCTTCTTTCTAGAAATGCTTCATCATTCTTTTGAAGTTATCATCATTTTGATATTGAGTAATTTCTTCAGGTGTGGGTTCCTTTTCTATACCATGTTGAGATTGAGCTCTTTGAGAGCCAAAGTTTGTCCTTGCCTGAGACATGGTAGGAGTCTTACTTGGGATTGATTGATGTGGGGTTGGTTGGGTACCTCTGTGAGTTGATGAAGGAGGAATGTATCCAGTTTTTAATCAAAGGTTACCGGCACCATCATCTTCATAAAGACCAGAATTGAAGAGTTGCTCAAAAGTTAGACCTATGTGAGTCAAAGGTAAAGTATGAGATATTTCCCCAGATTTCTTGTGAGAGGAAGCTCTAGTTTCCACCATTAACCTTGGGTGAAGCAAAAGAATAAGATGAAGACAACTGAAGAATGAATCAAATCAAAATGATCAGATGACACAACCTTGTCAAGGTTTGATTGATTGAAGCATAGATTTGACTTAGATGAGGGATATTGTGCCCTAGATGTATGGGTAGATGCCCAAAAGATAGCGGACAAGATATCACAACACTTAGTCATTTTGATGATTGATTAAAGATTGGATAGCTATGACAAGGTTTTGACACAAGATGAAAAAGACTCAAATCAATTAAACAGAAGGCTAGATTGGATTCAAAAGACCACTTTGGGATAATGATTGGATTCTCAATAGCTTACTACTCCATTCCTAACATAGTGATTTATTTGATAGATTCTGGAAATAGGCTGAAAAAGATGGATATCTAGCTATTTTGACAACTTTCTAGCAATTTTTCAAAACTTCTCAAATGACTTTCTGTAGACTCGTACGACAGTGGGTATGGAATGAAACAACAATTGCTAAACTCGTATGACAGTTGACAATATAGAATTGATTTTTGAAAATGACTGGCAGAAACACTCGTACGATAATGTACCTGGTATCATACGACACTCAGGGGTAAATGAAATGACTCTTTCCAAAACTCGTATGACTATCTGACTGACTGAAATGACAGTGGACTCCAGAAGAGAATTTTACTTTAGATTTTGCAAATTTTGAGTTTTCAGATTTGATTTCTTTGCAAATTGCAATGTCCAGACTTAAGGATTGTAATAGATGTGTTCATTTTCAGTAACCAAATAGATAAGCAAGCACATAAAATAGCAAGCAAGTGATTTCAAGCATGTCTGAAAATAATGAACAAGAGAAAAAGAAACCTTGCGCATGAACAATCAAGTGACTTATTTGTGCTAATCCTTAGAAGTGCTAATTGTGTATGTTCCAAATTTTTTTGCAATAATGCACATATACCCTAGAAAAATGAAAATTTGGCCTCACTAGGGTTTTTAGTAATGGTTTGACTCTGCAACTTTTATGATCCAAAGGGGTGAACTCCAATCTTGATGCACCAGGGTTTTGACACAGTCCAAGAATTTAATCAATCAGGAGCTACTAGGGAGATCTGACAACCCGACAATGAACCACACCTATGAAGATTTCTTCCACAAGGACATTTAAATAGTGGCTATCACTACCACGGCAAAAATGGCTATTACCACTTGAGGTTCCATCAACGTGGTTGACCCAATTAAGGGAATGTCCACTATGGTTAACCCTCTCTAAAGGTGACTCACAAGATATACCACATGGAGACTGGTTCCAAATTCAAGGATTTGGGTTTCTAGTACTATCCAAAAAGGAAGTAGAGCATAATCCCCTAGCCTTTTCATTTTTAACCCAAACAAAGTAGACAGATTAATCTGACATGCTAAGACCAAGATTATCTCACAAAGATCTATGATGTCAACCCCTTATGATCTATCAACCTCTCTAGAGAGAGAATGCATCGATCAAAAGTTGAAGACACGCGAATCTAGTGGAACATGAGACTCCCTCAGTATCCTCCCTACCTACAAGGGCTCCTTCATTGAGAAGAGTTTCACTGGAAACTCACTCTCTCAAGAGCCATGAATAGTGTTCATAGGGCCTATTTACTATGTGTAACAAAAGATGCTAAAAGCAAATCTATGTTCATTTTCAGAGCCCAAATGAAATGTGTGATATGGAAAAGAAAGGCACTCAAGCTAGACACACAAGATGTTTGTTTTAGTCAAAATTGAAATGTTATCAGCTGAAAAGGTTACCTGAATTCCTCGCAATGTGCTTAGTAGATTCTTACCTACTTTTAGCAATTCTTGCACTTTTTCCAATCAAAACCAGTGAAAATCAATCGAAAATAGAGAATTTTAATTGTTAGGGTTAGCTGTTAGTCGAAATCTAAAAATCAAATCTGACAAACTACCTTGAAAAATGAAATGACAATTAAATCTTGGTGCCAAAACTCATACGACAGTGGGTGTGCTTCTAGATGATAGTTCAAAAACTCGTACGACATTAGGTGTTAGATAATACAACTTTCTAACTTTAAAATGACAGTGTGTACAGTCTGAAATGATCCTTGATCAAATAATCTATTGTACAATAGTGGGTATAGTCTGGTATGACTTTTGTTAGAAACTCGTACAAAAATTGTATGGACAGAATTAAAAATTGTAGCTTTGGCTCAGAAAATGACAAGAAATGATAGAAATTGATAGAATTGAATTGGAAACCCATTTCAGGGCCCCATGGTGGGTGCCAGAAATGTGTGTGTGAATTTTGTACCTGATCTATAGACACAACACTTCAGTAAAACATTAGAGGTTAGTTGAAATTGAAATCATGCAATAAATGAAAAACTAAACTAATCGAGTGATTTACTACCTTCTAGTAGATGCGAGTATGTATTCTCAGATTATACTGAGATCAGTGACCTTGACGACACCTAAATGAAGGATTTGAATGCAAAAGATGGATATGGAATGTATGTAAAGTAATCTATTTTCTTTTTGGATTTTCTATGCACTTATGATAATGAAAACTTGATATGAATCTATGCTAATAATGATATGGAAAACTGATATGCAAACTAAGCTAAGAAATGATATGAAAACAAAAGTGATCTCACAAAACGTGGTTGATTCGCAAAGAAGCTTCGATTCTCCAGGTAGCAATTCGCCAGCATAAGTTTACAAAAATATGAGATGATTTGGAATGAGCTGAAGCCTTAATTTATAGAAATCTAGGGCTTTGAGGATGCATGGAAAAAAGCCATAAATCACTCAAATAACTCAGGTTGATTTTTGAGTTATTTTTAAATAAAGCATAATTAACTCACAAAAATATTCAAAAGCAGGGATTAACTCAAAATAGAGTTTAGATTTAATTGATAATTGATAGTTGTCTGCTTTTGTGATTGTGCATATTTTATTTATGAATTAATTTAATAATAGAGTGATTTATTTCCAACTTAACTAATTTTGAAAAATAAAACAATTGATTTATGGGTTAATCAATTATTAAATCAAACTTTTATTCAAAAATAATATTATTAAAAATTGACAACTTTCTTTAATTAATTAAATAATAATTTAATCAATTATTCATAGGATTTTGGATTTATTGTCAAAATTAAATAATAAAATTTAGGAATAAATAGAATTAACTTCAATAAAATAATTAAGTGGCATAATTAAATCTAATTAATTAAATATTTAAAATATTCAATTAATCAAACTTTAGGATAAATTAGATTTATCGCCAAATAATCATTAAATTAAAGATAATTATGATAAATAGGAATATTACTAGGAATATTCCCTAATGTAGAATTTAGGATAATCCATTATGATTTGATGATGTGCCGATGTGCCTTAGGTTAGGACTTCGATGTTGATTTCGTTCGATGTGTTGATATAGAAGATTAATGAACTTATAGCCCATTTTTGGGGTATTACACCATTATCTTCTAGGAGTAATTGCTAGAACCAAATTATGTTCTTTGCCTCTAGTAAATATTGCAGACACAACCATCTTCTTGGTGAAGGGTTTCTTCCATCCCCATGAGGCACTATTGCATGGTTTCCATTCCCTTGTAGTATACTGAACCTAATTTAATACAAGTGTGCACTATTTTGGGTTGCATAATTTATGGCCCCTACACTATGGTTGTTAGCCTAATTAAGACAGGCCTACCTTTGCATATAATAAGAGGCCAACATGAAACAAACATCTAGAGGTTAGGGGGTTGTTCCCTATCCATAATTTATTATTTAAGTGCTAAGTGATGATGGGTATATCATGTAATTCATACCTAGTGTGTCTCTTTCTTTCTCTCCACATTTCACATTAGGAGTATATGTTATAAAATACGAATGAAATCAACTACAGGTCAAATCTAATCAAAATTGCAATATAAAGATTAAAATAGATCTTGAAGAAATATGGGAACCATTTTTTACAGATATTGTACAAAGGAAGAAAATACTCCAAAGAGGAAATGCTTCAATGTGGAACAATTGAAGGACAATATTTTACTTTTATATGGACATCTGCAATGTTTTTGATATATTTTTGAGGTAACAAAACCATAGAAAGAATAGCATATAGAAGAAAGTAAAGAATAATGATCGTACTTTGAGATATTGTGGAAAATTAAAGGAAAGAATGCTTGGTGGGGTTATCATGCAACCACTAAGTGATCCTTCATTCCCCTCTTCTAGTGACCCTTCAAAACTGGGTTATCATGCAATTGGTGAGTGATCCTTCATTCCCCTGGTTTGCCCTGCAACCAAACATATTGGAAATACACAATACAATGATAACAAGTCTTTCACAACCCCCCTTCCCTTGAGGAACACTATCAACCATCCCTTCCACATAGCATTTCACTGTTGTATGAGTGGATTATGCAGGAACAGTTAACATTAAACAAGGATCAAACTCCTCAACACATCTTTGTTGTAAACATGCCATTGGTTCAGTTTTGTAAATTTGTTTTTTGTGTTAAATTCATTTAAATGGAACATTAAGCATAGTAATAATATGCTTAGTCTATTAGTAATTGTAGATTAAATGCCCATAACACCTTTATCAGTTTAGCATGTTATTATAAGATACTAAAGAAGACCTGCTATTTGTCAGAGAAATCTTCATTGTCCCCCACAATGAAGACAATGAAGATTGACCTCCTACTCCACAACAAAGAACATTGTAATAAGAATAAGATAGTGCCAAGAAACATTTTCACAAATATGAAACGTGAGGAAAAGTAATAACATTAACAATGCCAAGATTCACAACATTAAATTTCACCTGCGGATGAGTTTCTGCAGTGGGTTGCCCAGCATCAAAAATATGTTGAGTTGCATTTGAGCTATAACTAAGAGTATCATGTAGAATAGACCCTAAACTTTGAAAGCATTCTCTAGCCTAGTAATTCAAAATTCAATCTAGGCAAGCATCAGTAAGTGAAATAAATTATAGACATCAATATTAACATCATCATAATCATTAGACATAAATTATAGACATCAACATCAACATAATCATAATCATTTGGAAGGTATTCGTTTTGGTCCTTGGATAGTACATTGTTTCTTAAAAGTTCTTGTGATGCTTCTAAACTTTAAAGACATATTTTATGGCTTAATGATAATATAGATTAGTGTTTTGTTTTCTAATGGAATGTTGTTGATCATTCATGGTCCTTGAAGAAATTTTTGATTGTTTTGATTCTTGAGTCTTGATGTTGTTTCTCAATGTGATATAGACTGACCACAAGATGGTTCAGTTGGTCTTCTCTTTCTATTTAATCATTTGTCTTCTTCATGGTGTAAGTGTCAATATGCTATAATGCAACCAGCGTGTCATTCCCCCACTTCTAACAAACCTCATAGCATGCAAATCATAGCCAAAGACTTGGGAGATCAACATACACAAATAGTGATTACCCTTAGGAAACAATGATCATTAATATTCATTAATGGTGGGTGGTGATTCCTTGGTAATAAAGGCATTGCCAGCATTCATCATCTTAACCAAGTCATGGGTGGTGATCCTTGAAATAGCACAATTAGTAAAAGGAAATAACAACATAAGTCATGGGTGGTGATCCTTGAATTTGGAGTGAGGAAGAAGGAAAATTGGAAAACAAAATATGGAATAATCAGGTTGGAATTGGAGAAGAATTCAGAAATAAACTTGAATTAGAAAAAAGCCAAGTTATCTAGTTCTTTGTTTGAGGCTGGGTTTCAATTCTACTTTTGTTCTCCTCTAGGTTCAACTTGGGTTCCTTTGGTAGGAACTTGGGTGCCTGGCCCAATCCTGGGTGCACCTGTATTATTATAAATATGATACATGAGGTATTTTATTCATAATTTTATATGCTAACTCATTATTATGGTAACATGGGTATGACCACACTCCATGCCTTATAATGGTACCCCGACATGGACTGTGGTTCAAATGAAGTTAAACCAAATGTTGACCATGATGGCTATGATCATGATGAAGATAAATATGAATATTAAATCTAAAATATGGCTTGTAATTTGAATTTTCATTGTGAATGAAGAAACTATAGATTCAAGTTGACTCATTCTATGTTGTAGTATATTTGTTCCCTAGATCTACCATATTATATATGTGTAGCCTGTAAGGGACATCTTCTGCTCATCCATGTATCATAGCTCGGTGAGAGTTCTTAGGAGAAAGACAAGATGTCAGTGGAAGATGGAGAAACCAATATCAGAACACCACTTGAAGCCTTGCAATGTTGAGAGTGGGATAAAAGCTACACTTGAGACCCTATATAAGGAACAAACTTATTGAGCTTCACTTTGTTTCGAGAATAGTTTTATATTCTATACTAAATAGGGCCAACCACGTGAAGGTGGAAGCTCATTTGGCCCTACGCCCCCCCCCCCCCCCCCCCCCCCCAACATCACTCTAAATTCCCCTTTAACATCTAACATTCATTCATTATTTTGTCCATTAATAAAATTCATCTAACATCTAACATTCATTCACACATTAATAAAATGTGACATTCACATGATAACATTCATTAACACATTATAAAATTTATGAACATTCACTACCACATAATTAAATTCATTGGCATATAAAAATTAGTCATTATCAATTAAAGTGCATAGATGACAATCATTTCTTTTTTTTTCTTTTGATTTCTAGTTTTTAAGATGTAATTGTTAAGATGAGTATCGATATCATCATCATGATCATCTACCCTCTCATTAGATCTCAATGCACACCTAGTTCTCTGTTGATGCAAAGGAGGGTCATCTACAATAACATATAAAAGGGTTAAATTAAAAACATTTTATTATAATTAAAAACATTTTAAAGTATTTTAGTACTTTGAAGGCCATAATCGTATAGCTCTTTACCTGATCTAGTCACATCATCAACATCGAGGTTAGCTTGTCTGGCCTCGGCCTCAACCTCAACATGCTCATTAACAGTAGCCTCTACACTCTCTACAGCTGCAATACAAATTGTTACATTAATCCAAACACCAATTGCAATTAAGTTTGTATTACTACACCAATCAATTTAAGATGTTTACTTGTATTACTATGATGCACATCCTCATTATCATCAACACCCACAGGTTGTGTATGACAAGAATCGACAGGCTGCATTTCAATTTCATACGCATTCATGTTATCATTGTTTTCTTACTTAAAACAAATTTACTCACTTTATGTTGGAACTTAACATCAAATAAACTAATTGGTAAATAATTAAATTTGAAATATCATCTATTTAGCTTACTTACCCCGATGGATCCATCAATAGAACCTTGTGCAATTCTTATTCTTTTTGCCATGGCTTTATAGCCTTGTTGGAAGCCAATTCTCTTGTCCTCTTCTGTGAGACTTATATTGAACTCCATGCCCTGCATTTTTGCTTTGTATCGTCAAATTTTATTTTATTGTTTCATCAAAACAAAAAAAGATTTCAAATTATAAATAAATATTTAAAGATCAAAGAATTATTTTCAATGTTAAAAGCCATGTAAAGATTGTATTTTTCCAACACTTACAACTCGTGCAGCAAGTTTCAAATAACCACTAGAGCCTAGATTGTGTTTCCCGTGCTTTTGCAATGTTGCCTTTGTTGTCATTGATGTGTCAGGCAATCTATGAAGAGATTGAAATATGTTAGTTCATATAAATATGAAGAGTATTTAGTACACAATTACATTCTTAATAGTATCACATACCTTCTTCTATTCTCTGGTGGTGTATTTCCTTTTTTACTTCAGTTTTCTCATTTGCATCCAAAATAATAGATTTCCACTCTAAATCAGGAATGCAAGGGGGGTGCTAGTAATGTGGGTTTTTGGTTAATGTACACCTGTACTGGTCCCTAATATACCTCAAACATATCCTGGCTCTTTGAAGGAGCTTACCCTTCTCAAATGCATGAGGTCCAAACAAGTTTGTCATACTCTCTATGAGATCATCCTTTAACTTTTGATTTTGGGTTTTCCACCTTTTAAGAAAGAAAATAGTGTTAGATTAAAAAATGGATGTAATGATAACTATCCTAGCAATGATATGAAATCAAAATAGTGGATTGGGGTTTTAGTTTGGATATGATGTTTCACCCTTTACAGATGGTGGGTCCGAATGTCTGCAAACACTCATCATTACGTTTACTATAAAAAACATCATTCCCTATAAAATAATCATGGGATCATTAGTCGAAGGATATAATAGTATGAAATAAGAACACAATAGATGTAAGCTTCTCATATTGAATGCAAGGTGTAATTAACATATGATTTTATAGTAAAAGAAAGGTCCAATCTTTAAAGTACTTGGAAGTTTTTCTATTTTCAAGGGAAGTCCTTCTTCTTCGGACACAAGCAATATGCAATCCTTCACTATTCCCATACTAGCAATACTAGTACATCTAGGAAAATCACCATCAAGTGTTGCATCCCCTGTTGCATAAATTGAATCCATTACAAAATGGCCCTAAGAAAAAACACTTCAAGGGAAATAAACATATATATATAATGATAGAGAAAATAAAATACCTATATGAGTAGGTGGTGCCATGGCATCTGTGGCCATGCTTTGCATTGCTGACATTGTAGGATGTGATACATTTGAGCCTGCCATCGTATGAGGTGGCGATAGTAAATGATCATTGACATGTGTTGAAGAATAAGATTGTTAGAGCATAATAAAACTAGTGATTAGCATGGACAATATTGTTAGAGAGTAAAAAAAATATAGTCCAGCATGCGATCTACCTGAACTAGTTGTAGTACCCTCATCATGGCCGCAAGGATCAAAATTATGCAAAAAAATCTATAAAAGTAACACATCCGCTTATTTTTTAATGACATAAAAGTCTACTATAACATAAAACTTTTGTTATAATTAAAAATTACATTGATACTTACTCGGTAATTTTGAGATAGGTACATCAGTTTAGTTGCCCTCTTTTGTGACTCAAGAGTTAGAGGGAATATAGATGCCAATTCAGCCAATCTATTTCCAATTTTGTGGAGGCATTTTTTAATTGCAGAGGCCGGATCATCACAAGCACCGAAATCAACAACTGGGTCCCTATCAAAGGACTCCTCTTTAGGGACTGCGGGTTCCTTTCCCTTTCTCTGCTGACCACCTGTCTATGACAACAATATTACTAACACTATTAGAATTAATCTGAAATAGTGATGAAAAGAATATAATAAAAAACTTTATTTAACATTTTGCTTCTATCTAATTTATAGGTCAATAACAAAGAGGTTTACCTATTGGGAAGAAGTGCATGCATGATCATCATTGTCCCCACTACATGGTTGCTCCATATTGTGGTCCTATGTTATTATTTAAAGTTAACCAATAATTAGAAAGGACTACATTAATAAATTTCATTAGAAGATGATGATGGAGATGAGGTGGATGGTGAGGAGACTCTCTAAATGTGGTTGGCAAAAAAACTCAATTATTTAATGGTACATAGCATGTACCTACACCCTAATGATAGTGACATCATTTGTATCTATGCAATTCAAATTGTAATCAATAAGCAACTCTTCCCCTGCACTTATTGATTTTATCGCACATACAAATACATGATTTCCCTCGCACGCCTCAAATATGCAATTGAGTTGCTTAATAGTTGACAGAGGTCGCATGCTATTTATAAAACCTACAATATTCCCAGATGCTTTTGGCCTTCCGTCAATGTATATAGCCACTCTTTTACTTTTCTCATTGTCTTTTTGTTGAATATAATTTGTTGAGAGTGCATACCTACGCATACTTTTTTTATATTGAACAATTTGCATCCAACTTTTGTAATCATAACAAGGTCCAACATACTCCATCAATTCAACAACTTTGTTGTAAGAGACCTTTATGCCATCCATGGAAAATAAGCCCCAACCATGTATTGATGATGGTGCAATACGATATATCTTGCCTTTAACACTAAAATTAGTGTTTATTGGAGGAAGTTCCTTGGGGACCCATTGTTTCTGTAGATTTTGGTACCTAGAGGGCACCTCGATGTCGCCTTTACTCTCATCATCATAAGAACATGACCCCCCTTGAGCAAGGAAAAATTTCATGCGTCTATTGAATTTCCTTCTAGTCTTTTGACCTCTAGTTGATCTTCCTAATTCAGACATACTAAATGACTCACTTTCTTCGCTCGAGGAAGACACATCTGACAAATACCTATTTGCTACTACCTGCACTCCATCAAATGAGAGAGATAGCAATTAATGCGAGATATTTTGAAAAATGTGAAATACATTAATCTCTATAGGGTGTATTGACTTATACCTGTCGATCCATGAGACTATGTGGGATGCTTGTGAAAGGAGTCTGGGTACCTACATATGTAATTCAATTATCTAATGTTAGCTAAAAAAACTCATGATACATATTGTGAGTTTGAAGATAGTTCATGCCATGTGTGATAGAACCTACTTTATCTAATATGGTGCATTGTTAAACAAATTAAGGGTAGAGTAGTTATTACTTAGTTTTTTTGTGGGGGACAATGAAGATATGTCTAACAAATAGTTGGTCTTCTTTAGTATTTCATGAATTTTTTACCACATATACTATTTCAAGCCTTTGAGTCTTTGAGAAGAAGAATGGTGTAAGTTGAATAGATCAGAGTGAATGGGGTGTTGAAACATGGTGAATAGATCATGATGAGATGATACTTGATGTCATGACTAAGTTTCCCTCACAAACATTGGCATAGACTAGTTTCACTAAGTTTCCTTTCTCTGCCGCAGGCATATAGTCAGAGGGTTCATTGACAAAATGATCCTTCAAATGGTTACTATGAATATGAATGATTTGATATAGCATATTGCTCATTTTACTTGAAGTTTGGAATAGCTTGTGCAAGGGTGAAAGTAGTTTTGATCATTTTGGTCATGACTGTTCCTCTACACAGTCAGGAAATGTAACTGTCTAATGATTATATGTAATGTTGAGTGGATTAAATGCTTTATTCTTGGTAGCAGTGAATGGAAGGAATAGTGTTGGT
>BSBK01002431.1:2237500-2241180 GCA_027943335.1 Chamaecyparis obtusa
TGAGTGGAGCTATGTATTTCTCAAAGATAGATCTGAAGAGTGGATATCACCAAATTCGGATCAGAGAAGGAAATGAATGGAAGACTACCTTCAAGACAAAGGAAGGACTGTATGAGTGGTTAGTCATGCCTTTTGGGATAACCAATGCACCGAGCACTTTCATGCGGCTCATGAACAAGGTTCTAAAAGAATTTCTGGGTAAGTTTGTCATTGTTTACCTAGCTGATATTTTGATCTTTAGCAAGACATTGGAGGAACATGTGATGCATATTCATATGGTGTTTGAGAAGTTGAGAGATGAGAAATTATTGATTAACTTGAAGAAGTGCAGTTTTGTGAAGAAAGAGTTAGTGTATTTGGGATTTGTAGTTTCAGCAGAAGGTCTAAAAATTGACCCAGAGAAGGTACAGGCTATCCTTGAATGGCCTACTCCAAGGAGTGCTACTGAGGTAAGATCTTTTCATGGTTTGGCTAGCTTTTATAGAAATTTTATCAGAAATTTTAGCAGTATTTGTGGTCCCTTGACTGAAACAATGAGAGGGGATAGAAAAGAGTTTAAGTGGACTAATGGGGCAGAAGGGAGTTTTTAATTGTTGAAACAAAAAGTTACAGAACAACCTATTTTAGCACTTCTAGATTTTAATAAGTTGTTTCAAGTAGATTGTGATGCTAGTGGTACTACAATAGGAGCTATTATGAGCCAAGAAGGTAAACTTGTTGCGTATTTCAGTGAGAAGTTAAATGATGCCAAGAGAAAATATTCTATCTATGATCAAGAATTTTATGCTATAGTTCAGGCATTAAAGAAGTGGAGACATTATCTACTTCCTAAGGAGTTTGTTTTGTATACTGATCATCAAGCTTTGCAATATTTGAATAGTCAAGGAAAGTTGAATTAGAGGCATTTGAAATGGGTTGAGTTTTTGCAGAGTTATACATTTGTTTTGAAATACAGGAGTGGAAAGTCTAATAGGGTTGCGGATGCTCTTAGCAGAAGGCAACTATTGCTGACAGAGATGCAAATTGAAGTGGTTAGGTTCAAGGAACTCAAGAATTTGTATGTAGAGGATCCTGATTTTGGTGAAGCTTGAAAAGCTTGTACAGAGCCTGTTACTCTAGACAGGATGAAATGGCTGGATTTTATCATCCAAGATGATATGCTATTCAGAGGGAGTCAGTTGTGCATTCCACGAAGTTCTATGAGGGAGAATCTCATCAAGGAGAAGCATAGTGGAGGATTGGCTGGACATTTTGGTCATGATAAAACCCTTGCTTTGGTTGGTGAAAATTATTATTGGCCACAATTGTAGCAAGATGTGAAGAAGTTTGTACAGAGTTACAGAGTATGTCAGATGGCGAAAGGAGTGAAGTAGAATACAGGGTTGTATCAGCCATTACCTGTACCAGAGAAGCCTTGGGAGGATATCAGTATGGACTTTGTTCTTGGTTTACCGAGGACACAACGGGGACATGATTCAATTTTTATAGTAGTTGACAAATTTTCAAAGATGGCACATTTCATTCCCTGCAAGAAGACTAATGATGTCATTCATGTAGCAGAGTTATTTTTCTGAGAAGTAGTGAGACTACATGGTCTGCCAAAGACCATAGTTTCAGATAGAGACACTAAGTTTGTTGGATATTTCTAGCGTACATTGTGGAAGAAGTTGAAGATAGATTTGAAATTCAGTTCATCACATCATCCATAGACTGATGGACAGACAGAGGTGGTGAATAGGAGTTTGGGAAATTTGCTGAGACATTTGGTTGGAGATAAGCCAACAAGATGGGATTTGATTTTACCACAGGCAGAATTTGCATACAATAATTCTGTCAACAGGAGCACTGGTAAATCACCTTTCTAGATTATATATGGAAGTAGTCCAAGAAATGCATCTAAGTTGAGAAAGATAGATAAAGGAGAAATAAGTAGTGCTGAAGCTGAAGATTTTGCAGAACATTTGAAGAACATCCATGAGGAGGTGAGGAAGCATATTACCAAGATGAATGTGCAGTACAAGGCTAAGGCAGATGAGAAAAGGAGGCATAAGGAATTTCAGGTTGGAGATGAAGTCATGGTTCATTTGCGGAAGGAGTGGTTTCCAGTTGGTACATATAACAAGCTGAAAATGAAGAAGTTTGGACAATGTAAGATACTGAAGAAGCATGATTCAGGAAATGCATATGAGGTAGAATTGCCTAGTGAGCTGAATATTTCACCAATGTTTAACATTTCAAATTTGATAGAGTATCATGAAGTGTTGAAGATGAGATCGCAGTGGCACAGTGGAGTATTCCAGCAACCAGTTCAGATATCAAGGAGATTGAAGACATACCGGATAGTCGTGTTGGTAGAAGCACAAGGAACATGACATATGAAGAGTATTTGGTCAAATGGAAAGGACGACCTGTAGAAGATTCATCATGGCTAACAAAGGAGGAGGTTAACCATCTTGGTTTTCCTCTACACACCTGAGTCGTGACAGGGTCACTTCTCAAATTACCTTGGGTGTCTGATGCAGGAGCATCCTGGGTGTAAGAGCAATCTTGCATCACCCAAAAATATTTCTATTTTTGTATTCAATAATGGCTATCTTATGCAGAGTTGCTATTTATGGAAACTTGCTATTTTTAGTAAGTTGGCCTTACGATCTAGGAATGTTCTGATTTTACATGTGGAGGTTCATCTTAGTCATATCAGTCTACCAGCAAAGTTTCATGGATAGATCAGGTCTAGTTTTGAAGATATTGAATATTTTCGGTATTGGCAGTAGGGTACAAAAACTTTGAACTCAGTTTTGAAGGCTTTAGAGGCCCCGGATGAAGTTGAAAAATTGGGAGATGAGCACTTTGCGCCAATCAAGCCTATAGAGTGCTTTGTGGCATTTCTGAAATGGGGTTATAATAGTTAATCGGGTCAACTGGTGATGACTTATGGTCTCCAGAAGTTAGGCCACCTGAAATGGCGAAAAATAATTTTCCTTCAAAATTTTTGTTCGGGTTTCAAAAGTTATTTTGAGCCGAATTTGATGTAATAAATTGAAAAAAAAAATAATTCTAAGTTGGGTCGGCCCTTAGGGCTAAATTTCTGAAACCTTCTCGGGCGGTGGAAATTGCCTATATAAAGAAGGCTCGTAGTGTTGTCTAGGGCAGTTCTAGGTAGTAGATCTGGGTATTGATTCGAGGCTTTGTCCTACAAAATATTGTAAGGAAATGCCCGTGTGGCTTTGCATATTGTAATTCTGAAAGTTTGTAATTCCACATTTGTGGAGATAATAAGAAGCCAATTTTCTGTTCTTGCATATTATTATTGTTGTTTCTCTATTTCTGTTATGTGTTTGTGGTATTAAGGGGAGCACCCTTCATCATATATATATATGTATGTATATATATATACATATACATATACATATACATATACATATATATATACATACATATATATATATATATATATACATATATATACATATATACATATATATACATATATATATAGATATATGTATACATATACAATGTATATACATATGTATATACATATATATATATATATACATATGTATATATACATATGTATATATACATATGTATGTATATACATATATGTATATATATATGTATATATGTATTATGTATATATGTATATATGTATACATATATACATATATATACATATA